>PVIJ01003557.1:44544-132893 GCA_004024925.1 Scalopus aquaticus
GATTGGGCGCTGGGGCTGACATTTACCGCCATTGGCCAGCAGGGATTGACCTTTGTACGGATTGGTTGTTTGGGCTTCTCCTTTTGCTGATTGGCTCGCTAAATGTATAAATGTAGAGGGATCCCGGAAGAAGAGGGAGAAGGAGAAGAAGAATAGAAGAATAAAGCTGCAGGTTTGCTGAAAGATTGCTGCCCCGTGTTGTCCTTGCTGGTCAAGCGCGCGACACTGCAGACACTGACAAATTAGATTCAAGAGGCACCTATATTTTCAAAAAGCTCTTCAGATTGCTTTTCAGTAACCTACCATTTCAATTTTACTACTCAGGCTTCATATGAATTAAAAAATAAAGAGTATGCATTCTCCATTTTAAAACACAATCTAAGAAATTAAAAGTAGTTTATCTATATTTTCTTACCTAGTATAATTAGTGAACCCCAACAGAAAAAATTACATTCCCAAAATAAAAGATTTAACAAAAGTCCACAAACAAAGCAAAATCCCAATGACATTACTAGAACAAGCAGGTAGAAATGTGTCCTCTGGAAATCATTAATCTGTGCAAATTCCAGGAAATAAAATTATAATTAATTAAAAACCCTAACCAGACAAACTATGCATGGTTTCATTTTGTCCTAACATTATTAAATTTAACATTCATAACTGAAAAATTACATGTTCTTATTTCATGGATATCATATTTTCATATTCTATCATTTTACTTACAAGTAAAGCACTTGAATCTCCATTTAGTTGACTATCGTCTCGAGATTTCACATATCGACGATGGTTTTGATAGAAATTAGACAGTCCATAATACATAAACACATTGCCCTATAAAAACAGAAAGGGAAAAAAATTTTATATAAAATTACTCAGTATAAACTTGTTTCAAACATACATAAAAACTATATCATTTGGGCTTTAAATGGTTAGAATTTGTGATAACTTAACCCAAGTAGTTGGGTAAATACTACCAATACTTAGCAATCTAAAATGGTATAAATTGTAAGTAAGGTTAAAAATGTTACAAAAATCCAAGAGTAAATTTTCAGAATATACCTAAAAACTGCAAAGATATAATATTTGCATTTATTTAAGAAAAAAACGAGGGCCTCCCTGGTGGCGCAATGGGTAAAGCACAGCACTGTGAAGCTATCCAGAGCCACTGCAGCAAGAGTTCGATACCCAGCCAGGGAGATTCCCACATGGCCCAGCAGACCTCTCCTGCCTTACCCGTTGCTCCCCTCAGCAGTATACTTCAGTCAATCTGCCTGTTCTGCTCCCTACTCTGTCTCTGGTGAATACTCTCACTGCCCCACACCTCGGGCCTATACCCTAGCTTGTATGCATAAATAAATAAATCTTAAAAAAAAACCTCAAAGATTCCATTAGCCTACTCTGATCTACGTTCAATTTAAAATTTTCTCTAGTTCAAATTGCTCTTTACCCAATTAGCATCAACTTTTCAAAAAAAATAATGGTCAAACTTTCGTTTTTTGCTCAAGTAAAATCTGAACTTGAAGTGGGACATAAATTTCTCAACAGGAGACTATGTAATATTAGTAATGAATTAGTAATTAGTAAAATATCTACAATAATGAGTCACTTTATAATAATCACAAAAAGTACTTCAATATATACAGTGGCATCAACTTGGAAATAACTGGTGAAAGAGATCCTTCAATGAATTAAGCCAAATAACTTAAAAGTCCTCTGAAAGGACTTTAGTTCAACTTAAAACATGGGTTTGTAAAGGAACACAGAGCTCACAAGAGAATAAATCTGAGGATGATCACCTTTACAGAAAAGAAGTTTTGACATATGTGTTTTTGAATGGGAGAGGAAACTAATGGAGCTTCTACATCTCTTTAATTTCTTTAACACTGTTTTGAAAAAACAGACATAATGTATTTTTAATTTTTACAATTTTTCCATCACATTGAAGAATGGAATTTTTATGCTTTAAATTTGTATACTATTTCTGTTGAAGTACAGTAATATAGTTAAAATGCTGTGTTCTCCCCAATTTTCATATTTTTTCAAAGGCAGGGTTATTATCCTTTATTTTGTTGCAAAAAGTATCTGCAACCACTAGATGGCAACCATTGAATCTATTGTAACATGCAATTCAAAAATCAACACTACCTTTAGGAAATCTAGACTGTAGAAAAATGTAAAAAGCTGGTATATATCAAAGCAGTTCTGTTCCCTAAGGGATAAAAAAAAACTTTTTAAGCTGAATCTTCAGAGCACAAACTGGGGTTTTGCCATGCCTATTCTCAACCTTTACGTCTTTTAACATCTGCTCAGTTACCAAGAACAGCAAGTAAGTATGAATACAAAAGACGCACGAACACATAAACAGAGTTCTAACTACTAATTATAAAACATTAATAACATTTCATTTAGTGTTTTGTAATGTTTCATATATGATAGAAAAACAGTACAATAAAATGACAGAATTAGTAGTTATATTTTAAAGTACAATTTGTTTCAGTATTCAAAGTAGGCAAAACAATTTGAGAAATAATTTTTTAAATGCAAGTATATGTAGACAAAACTTCATAAAAAATTATCTATATAGTCATAAAATTTTTCAGTGAAAGAATAAAATATATTTTAATTTTTTTAATAAACTACCAAACTATTTAAATGCATGGACTTAATTACCAGACAGCAAAATACAACACATAAAAGCATGACTTTCTAACAAAATACTCAGGAATACAGACCTCAAATGACTGTTCCAATGTGAAGTTAATGGTACAAAAACAGGGTGTTGCATTCAGAGACAAACACTTATTGCAGGGACTGGAAGGATCTGTTCCGGTATAATCAATCTGGAAGAGAAAATTATAGAAAATTTCCCTTGAAGAAAGTGAATATACCCTGAAAAAAGAGCTATTAAAAAGAAAAATGAGTCCAACCTATAGTCCAGTGAATAAATCTGTAGCCCAGAAAATAGTTTTTAAGGTCATCTATCTGATAGTGTAAGGTAGTAGAAATGGAATAGGTTGTTATTCTATTGACTCATCTTTCCAAGCAAGTTCCTCTCTCCTTTTTACCAAAAGAAAGACATTTGTGGATAAAATCATAAATATAAAATTCAAACTATATATGTAAATATTTAAGTAGTTGTAAGGTCTAAATTATTAAAATACCATTTAGTAGAGATGAGTAATCACTTTCTGCCTTTAAATCTCCCAATCTTAAGTACTTTTTGGTTGGCTCAATTTTTCTATGATACATTCTCAAGTAAAAAGATAGGTCCCTCAAGGGTTACCGTATTTTTTAAAACCTAGTGTTGTATAATAAAGAATTTGTCTTGTCTATTCCAGGGTTCTTGGCAGGGAGCTTCTAAAACCCTTGGGACTTCCAAAATTACAATAGTATCTTTGCTTTTGACAAGACATTTGATTCCCATCAGAGTTCATGCTAAGGAGATGGCTGAAAATAGAGAAGACTGCTCATCAGAAAGACCAAATTTGATTAGGAACTTCCAACCTCTAGGGAAAGAAGGAAGGTTAGAAATTTAGCTTAATTCCAACCTCTAAGGAAAGGAGGGAGGTTGGAAATTTAGTTTAATCCCATAGCCAATGTTTAGTCTATCATTAAATTCCCAGAAACTCTGGAGACCAAAGCACAAGGGCACTTCCTGGCTGGTTAACCCAGCCAAGTGCATGTGTCCTGATTATACAGAAAGACAGCATCAAACTCTATATTCAGGATTCTCCCAGACCTCCCCTTAAGTGTCTCATCATTTTGCTGGTAACATATCACTTATCATGAAGTTAATCCTAAGAAGTTAATCCTAAGGCATCTTGGTTTTTTCCCAAGGTTTGGCAATTATGAATAAAACTGGTGTAAACACCACATACAGGTTTTCGTGTGGGCCTAAGCTTTCAAGCCTGTTTGGACAGAATCCAAGGAGTAGGAGTGCTGAATTGCACAATAAGAGTACATTTAGTTTTGTAAGAAATTGCCAAACTGTTTTCCAAAGTGGTTGTTCCACTTTGCATGCCTACCAATAACGAAAGAGTTCCCACTGCTCCACATCCTTGCCAACATTTGGTGTCAGTGTTTTGGATTTTCATCAGTCTAATAGGTATGTAGTGGTATGTCACTACTATTTTAACTTGCAATTTCCTAGTGAATTTCATATACTTATTTTCATATATTTACTTGACATTTGTATATATATTATGGGCTGAATATACACCACCACCACAACCCCCCAATTCACATGGAAAAGTCCTGATTCCCCTATATGATGGTATCTTAGAGGTGGAGCCATTAGAAGATAATTAAGTTTAAACACGGTCTTGAAGGTAAGTACCCCGTGATGACATTAGTTAGTGTCTTTGGGAGAAAAAGAAACCAGAGTCCTCTCTGTCATGTGAGGGCTAAGAAGGGGGTCATCTGCAAGCCAAGAAGAGGATTCTCATCAGGAACTGAATCTGCCAGCACCTTAATCTTGGATTTAGTAGACTCCAAAACTATGTGTGTTTAAACCACCCGCTGTGCGTGTGTGTGTGTGTGTGTGTGTGTGTGTGTGTGTGTGTGTATGTTTATAGCAGCCTGAACTGAGACTTTGGTGCCATAAAATGAAGTGCTGCTGTGACAAATATCCAAAAAGACAGAAGTGGCTATGGAACTGGGTAATGGGTACCAACTGGAGATTTGAAAGGCATGCTAGAAACATGGACATTAAGAGTGATTCTAATGAAAGCTCAGAAAAAGAAGAGGCAAGTTAGAGAGAAAGTCCCCCTTTTCTTAGAAAACACATAAATAATCATGAACAGAATATTTGTAGAAATATGGATGGTACAGGACATTGTAGTAGGTCTCAGACGGAAAAGAGGAAAATGTTTATTGGACAATGGAAAAAAGGTGACCATTGTTACAAAGTGGCAAAGTATTTGGCTCAACTGTGCTATAGTGTTTGTGAAGAGAGAATTGTTGAAGGAAGAAATTAGCTATTTAGTTGAGATTTCTGAAAGTGCTGAAGAAGTGGCTTGGTTCCAGTTGACTGCTAATAGTTAAATGAAAGGAGAGGGAAATAACTGGAAGGAATTGTTAAGCAAAGTTCAGCCAAAACATAAAAGATATGTAAAAGTCTCAAGTCTCGTATTGCAAAATAATGAGAAAACTTGTTCCGAAAAAAATATTGAGTGTGTAGCTGAACATACATTTGATAAAGACATTAGTATGGGCATGATATAAGTCAGCCACTGCAGCAGAAACACTGCCAGTCCAAGAAGGTTGTAGAAATTCTTAGATCTTACAGAACTGAACCACTGAGTCATTCAAGTGCAAAAGTGTACTGTTCTTCAAAACAGGTTAAGAACGCCCCCAAAGATGATTCAGAGACCCCCCCCCAAAGTCATATCTTTCTTTTCTTTTTTTAAATTATTTTTTAAAATTTATATCCTTTGCATTATTGTGTATGTCTTCAATTTCAGTGAGGAGAGGGGATATTCAAAAGGCAAGATGGCAACAGCCCAGAGCCTTGGAAGAATAACCAGTTTTTAGCAGTGGCGGGTAATCTGTGGTGTTCTCTGCCTGCAGCTGCATTACTCCATCTCTGCTTGTACTATTACATAATTCTCTCTTTCTCAGTCTTCGGATCATCTTTCCTCAGCACAAGTCTGTCTCTTAAGGACATCAGTTAGACCAAATAGGGGCAGATTCGAATGACCTTATCCTGATTATATTTGTATGAATCTTTCCAAATAAAGTCACATTCACAAGACCACAAGTTAGGATTACAATATATCTCTGGCAGGGACAGAATTCAATTTGTCAACTAAATGACATAATTATATCCGTCTAGCTCCAAAGTTGCTGGTCTTTTCACTGGACAACACTGCCACTTCCCATAATCTTGAATAAGATGCATCAAAGGATAACTAAGAAATATGGAAGTTAATTTCATTTTAAAATAAAACTGATGTCAATCATTAGTATGTTGATGTTTAAATAGTGCTTCCAAATCTTCATATTTTTCATCCAAAATTAAGATTAAAAACAACTTTGTTATGACAGCAGATGCCATCCCAGGACCACCTTACCTACTAAGAGTTGGAAATGTAAATTTTTAATACAAACTTTCATAACAAAGATCCTAGATCCTATATATAGCATCTAACTTCTATGAACAAAAAATTAAATTCCAAAATGAAATTTTAGCTTACCCCTCAAAAGCTTTACTAAGAAAAAAACAGTCTTACTAAGATGTCAAGTTATAAAAACTGCCTAGGACATAACTGATGAAAAGAGCTCTGCTGAATATGTTCCAACCTATATGATAGGGTTGGGACATATCATATATGTTCCAGAACAATTAATATGAATAAAGCATATTCTATGAATAAAGACTTTCCACTTTCAGGAAATACATAATCTTCCCCATAAAAAACACTGTTTTCCTATAGACATAAAAGTGACATTAGTGACTCTTACCTTTGTCTCCAGTGCTATCCTCCTGACAACCTCAGGCGTCTCCTATCAGATGACATCCATTACACTACCCTCTCTAAGCTGTCACTGGTCTTATCTCCACCCCCAGTCCCATTTTTGTATTCCTAGATATATTTGGGTTTCTTCCTTCCCACTTGAAACTCTTACCATCTCTAATTCAAATACATGGTGACCTTCTGAAAATTAATTTTTATTAATTTTTTGGTTATGTTTCACTAAGAATTTGACTTAACAAAAATCTGTAGTGACAGTTTAGTGACTCCCTTACCCTTACACCCAGCTGTGGTCTTTTGATTGATACCTATATTTGGTACCAGCATTGTCCCAGTACCCAAGCTCAAAATACTGACATCAGTTTTTGGCATCTGTCCCCAGTTCGTACTTAGCAATGTATTTAATACGCTTGAATTTCACCACCATTGCTGTCTACTACAGATCAAACTTTAAGACCTTATACCAGTTTTTTAAAAGGGAGAATAGCAATTAAACTGTTTTAAAAATCTAGATTTAATATCTAAATATCTTCTTTAGTCTAAAAAAGGAGACTGGTGGTGCAAGGGGTTAAGTCTCAGCACTATCAAACTATGGGCAGCCTCGGCAACATGAGTGCAATTCCTGGCCAGGGGGCTTCCCACATGGCGCAGCAGACCTCTCCTGCCTCACCTGCTGCTCCCCTCAGCAGTGTACTTAGTAGATCCACCTGTTTTGCTCCCCACTCTGTCTCTGGTGAATTCTCTGACCCCCTCACACCTCTAGCCTACACCCCCACTCTTGTATGCATAAATAAATAAATCTTTTTAAAAAATTAAAAAGTAGACTAATATTACCCTTGTGTCACTGTATGTCTAAGTGACAAAGCTCTTATCAAAATGTTAGTCATTAACACTTTTATTATTGTTTAGAATCAATATGATGATTTCATTTTTTAAGAAAAACTGGAACACGCACTGAACAAAGATGGGGAAAAGAAACTGAAAAAAATAAGACGAATGATATTCAAACAGTCCTTCTATAACTTATTTTTTAAAAACATAAGCCTGATTTGTTTTTAACATAGAAAATACCAATAAATGCCTTTACCTATGAAATCAAGTTCAAATCAATAATAAATATAAAAATGAAAGCAATATTCAGTGTTTAAACTACTAAACTCCTGCATCTAGACGAGTTAAGGGTGTCGGAAAAGTCACGGCGTATTTTTTCTGTTTTCTATGCAAAAAGGTGCCATGACTTTCCCAACAACCCAAGAGCTCCCATCCAGCCAACATAACATATTGCCATCGGATAAATCTTCCTTTATGAAGCACTGCATTACAGAGAATGCTAACAACACCCCACTCCATTCTCTGCACTAGCTTCTTTATGTAGTATAAAAGTTAACTAGCTGAGCACCTTGTTATCAAAACAAGGACCACATACTAAGTGAAGATGGTATGTGGCAGTTTCCAAGGACCTTCTTTAAAAGGTACATGATCCCTTTGTTCTTCAGCCCTTCTTTCATTCTGTTGCCTGGAAAAGGATGTGACAATTCAAACTCTAGACTTCATTCTGTGAGCATCAGTCAGCCCCTAAGGATGGCAGGGCAGTAAACTAGACAGAGTGAGGACTCAGGAAAAGAAGAGCCTGCATACTAGCCAAGTACTTTGTATCTAAGGGATTTTACATGAGAATGAAAATCTTACTCATTGAAGAACTTAATCTTGATACACCTATGTTAATCACATCACTTTCTTGGTGCAATAGTCTTTATCAAATACCCAAATCTATCTAAACCTGGCACTGGCTTATTTCCCCTTACCCCTAGTTTCTCTATAAACCTTTTGATTTCCTGCCACTAGGTCTTTTGCTCATATTAATCTCCTTCCTTGAATGTACCAACATCCCCTTTTAGAAGTACTACTTACCCTTCAAGTTCCAGCTCAAAGCCTACTTCCTTCACAAAGCTTTCCAAGGTTATTAGAGACAGATGTGATCTTGTTTTCCTTTGAATTACTAAGGCATATTCTGTCTATGCCACTCACCTAACAATGCTTAGCTTTCCTTTCATGTATATGTCTGATTTTCCCAGAAAAATTCCAGACTCTTTAAGAGCTCTCTGGTGTTTTTTTTGGGGGGAGAGGGGGAGCTAAGGAAGGGGAGATGGGAAAGAGGTCCCTCTGCACATTTTTTTCTGATTGCCCACTATACCCAGAGCATTACTTTGCATAGAAATACTAAATGTTAATTAAAACTCCTGATAAATTTTACTCAGCCTATGAATTTTTACCAGGAAAAACATTTTATCAGTTAAAATCCAAAGGTAGCCTAACCTACTATCCAAATTGTAATAATTTGTTGAGTATAAAAACAAAGATTATGACATAGGTTACAGAGGCATCTCCATAAAAGAGGAAGTACCATTTTCCCCACCCCCACTCAATTAAGGGTGGAACTGAGCAGCCAGTGAAGTTAGGTAACAAGGAAGAGGGGGGAAGAAGGGGAGAGCTCCTATTCCTGTTACCTGACTTGTACCCTGGTACTGCTAGGAGAGAGATATGAAAGGAGACATGCGGAGAAGAGACATGTGGAGACACTTGAAGAGACACATGGGTGAAAGACATGTTCGGAGGCAGCTGCTATCTGGATGTAGTGTCTCCTATTTCCCAGCTTTCTGGTACCTTCTTCAGAACTCGCTTCCTGTGGTTCCCTGACAGAAGGGGTGGCAAGCTTTCAGGCCTCAGTGGCCCCACTTCAGTCTAACCCCTGTTGAGCTGGACATTTACCCACAAGAGGATGGATAATTGTTGAGTGTTTTATTGTGGAAAATATTATTTTCTTCTCTCTCTATGCACACTAATTCTAGTAAAAATCATTCATACTAAGAATCTGTTTTTACCTTTGTGCACTAAATGGCTGGAGTCCTTTGAGCACAAAGTTTAAGGGGCACAGATGCCCTTCAGTTGCACTTATTTCATTTTTTTGGGATATATACCCAGTAGTGGGATTGTTCGATTATATAGAATTCCCATTTTTTAATTTTGGGGGGACCCTTCATACTGTCTTCATAACATTTCTAGCAATTTACATTCCATAAGGGTTCCCTGTTCTCTGTATCTTTACCTACACTTAACCTCTTTTTGATTCAAGAGTAGATCTTTAGTGTTCTCACCACACCAAAATTTTACATGTAAAAATATATTTATATTTATATATAGGAGATGATGAACATGTTAATAAATTTGATTGTAGCAATCATTTCATAATGTCCACATACATAACCAACTATCACTTGTATACCTTAAACTATTTTTATGTGTCAATTATACCTTAATAAAGGTGGGGGGAGTTTATATCAAAGATGATAGTTTATAATTTATCTTAGGAAGAAAGAGGCTACCAGGTGGGAGAGGAACTACAGTTATCTTATTTTTAATATTTAATGCTTATTGAAGGTCAAAAGCATACAAGGCACAGTGTAGAATACAATAAGCTGAAGACCTGCCCTTTAGCTTAAATACAAAACACAAAGAACCAGAGGCGAAATAAAACAGATATAGATGAGTAGATCAGTTTAAAATTTATCATATTTCTCAACTTTGTTTTTATACCACTGCAATTGTTCTAAATCAAACTGGCATTTCTTCTTAGTATTTCTAAAAATAAATCCTATTCTCAAGAAACAGACTGAATTTAACACAATGGGAAAAGAGGAATTTGAAGGACATGCAATCTTTATACTGTATAAGGAGGGCTGGAAAACTTCCATATTTGAATGTAAATCTGTCTTAAAGGAAATCATTACTAGATCTACACAGGTCACTCAAATAAAATGCTGAGTAACAAGGTAAATCATCTTAAGTATTTAACAGATTAAGTTTTTTAAAAAGGCATCTTAAGTACTCCTTTGAACTGATCGTTCCACACCAAGGAATTTATCTGGAGTCCTATTCTACAAAGCTCCAAAAGGTAACGAAGTAAAAGCTTCAAAAGCAATTTTTGTTTAGTTACTTGAACTTTATCTGACTGAGACAATGAAGAATGTTACCTGAGCCAAGATTAATGTAATGGTAAACTTAACTAAGGCATTTTATAACTATTAAAGTTGTACAAAGAAGGTAGAACACAAATAATTATCAGGGATCATTATACTTATACCTTAAAAGATTGTTGAGAATTAGAATGTATAAACTGAACACAGATATTTTAGTAACAAATGTTAAACTACCCAGCATATTTCTTTAAAACTCTAACTCAAGAGCAGGAAATTCTTCTCTGAAAAGGGTCAGAAAGTAAATATTTTAGGTTTTGCAAACCAAGAGGCAAGGTCAAGGATACTACACCTGGCTTCTCATATAACAAAAAAGAAACAAAGTTGCACAAATTTTTATTGATAAAATTAAAAATATAGTTAAGAGTAACCATGTCAAATTTTCTGGTATTACTGGTCTACTAATGAAAAGAATGGAAGCGGGGGCAATAACATTTTGCATAATTAGGGTTCAGAGTCAGCATTCGGGATCATCAAATCAATATTGCAATGTTTTCATCTGTAAAGCCTGGAGTTTACAAAACAAGCAAAAAAGTCTGTCTGGACATACTTACATTGTCATTCCTTGCTCTAAATACTAAAATTATTTGAGAAACTAATTAAAACACTAACACCACAAATGTCTTAATTTCCAAGAGTCAGCTTCTAAGGGGAGAAAGTAATTTAAGTATTAAAATATTTAAACTTCTTAACATAAAGTGCATAATTTTTAAAAACCATTTCTTTAAAGCAATTTATTCTCCCCTGATTCATAGCTCTAGTCTAAGTATAACAAAGAATACTAAAGGCAAAAAAGAAATTTAATACTTTTATAAATCTTAGAATCTAAGACTCCAAGTTACCCAGGAGTAAAAATAACAAACTGAAAATACATATATTCATATACACTTATCAGAAACTAGAGAAACAAAAAATAAACTAAGATTAAATATTTGAGGGTGACAAACGAAATACTTTGAAAAGGAGAGTTGGGATTTCTCTATCAAACATGAGAGGAAAGGCAGATACTAATCCTCTAAAGTTTAATGAAAATGTATCTTGAAGACTTTTGGCAATATTAATTGGAAGTAAACGTTAAGTTTCTTAATTTACTCTGAATACTTGCTTAATGATGTCCTCATCCCACTCTATTAATTTAAAGCTATTTAACTTCACACTGACAAAAGCCTTTGCAAAAGTTAAGTATACCTCACTATCTTTTTCAACTTAGCTCTATTCAATGAATATCTTAGTCTCACCAAAAGGAGCCCTAGAACATTACATTTGTGGTAAAAATTTGTGTCTGACTTCTACAATTGCCAAATTAAAGGAACTATTCATGCCCTGCTCCTAATGCTAAATGAAGACATTAAATCTTATTGGTAAAAGAGATACCAAAAAAAGTTTTTCCTATGAAGAATAAAATTAGTAACTACAGTTTTCTTATAACTTCATTTTAACAGATTATGGAAAAATCTAAAAGCCAACTAAATAAAATAGATAACCCTAACTGGGGAGGAGGGTAAATACAGTGCCAAATATAAGCATAAAATGTAAAAATATATTTAAAGTAATTTTTTAACTTCTAGGAGAAGGGTAAAGATCCAATGATTATACTTTAAAAGTCTGAATTTCTGATCTTAGCACTTTAAGTTACATTACAAAAGCATTCTGATTGACATCTCGTTTGCCCTCATAATTTTATTTAATATAGTAATGGAAGTTCTTAAAAGTGTTCAACTAAACTAAACTAAACTAAAATAAAATAAAGAAGTATGAGAAACTATAGGATGAAAGTGAATATTGGCAAGAATTTCTAGTAATCGGGCCTCCCTGGTGGCGCAGCGGTTAAGCGCTGCGCGGTGGAGCCGTCGACAGCGGCGAAAGAGTTCGACGCCCCGGCCAGGGAGATTCCCACATGGCAGGCAGATTTCTCCTGCCCCGCCCACTGCTCACCTCAGCAGTGTGTTTCTGACTATCTACCTGTGCTGCTTCCCACTCTTGTCTCTGGTGAACCCTCTCGCCGCCCCATGCCTCTGGCCTGTACCCCATCTTGTATGCACAAATAAATAAATATTTTTTTAAAAGAATTTCTAGTAATCTGTTTACTTTTAATACCCCTCAACATATTTGCATCTATGGGGGGCCTCCCTGGTGATTCAAGGGGTTGAGTCTCAATACTGTGAAGACATCAGCAACCACTGCAGCAGGAGTTTGATCCCGGGCAGGGAGATGACCCACATGGTGCAGCAGATCTCTCCTGTCTAGCCCACTGCTCCCCTCAGCAGTGTATTTCAGTGGATCTGCATTTTCTGATCCCCACTCTGTCTCTGGCGGGGAGGGGGTCCTTTCACTCCCCTTATTCCCCCCCCCCATCTCTGGCCTACACCCAGTTCTTGTATGCATAAATAAATAAATCTTTAAAAAAAAACATTTGCATCTAAAAGTGGCTAACGAATGGTAGATGGAGAGCAGACTAAAGGAAACAAGTGTGCTTTGAAAGTTCCCTAGGTATTTTCTAAGATCTCCAGACCCACTTAGAACCAATTCTGAAGATATTTAACACCAATTTGTTTTAACTGACACTATTTGCATGCTACATGTCAGTGTCTGCACAAAATTCCTAATCATTCCTAATTTTCATTTCAGTGACATCGAAGTTGGAAGTCACAGAATTTTAGAGTTGAACAGCATTTTAGGGGTCATCTAACCTGAATCTTTTGGTTTTATAAGTAAAAAACCAAGACTCAAAAATATGTCTAAGATCAAAAACTAGACAGTTACAGAGCTGGGACTTTACCTCTAAAGCCTGTGCCTTGACCCTTAATTTCATTGTCCTTCTAATTAAGACCAAGCAACAAGGAACATCTCAGGCAACTTAAAATCAAAATTCTATACATATACATGAGGACTACTTAAGAAATTTCTATTTCAACAACTATTTAGTGTAAAAAAACTTAATTTATTTCAGATGCCAAAAGTTTTAAAGAAAGCAAATATTTTCACAGTGTAGTAAATATGAACAAAAATTCAGTTTGACAATTTAGTTGGTATCCATCATATAAAATTCCAAATAATCTCTATTTCCACTTAGTAATCTCAGAAGTTTAAATAAGATAATCAAATTTCTAAATGTTAAATTATTTTCATTTCTGTAACTATTAACATTGCAATAAGGATCCTAGTGTAGTGTGAAAGCTTCAAGCTGGAAATCAAGATATCCAGATTTCTGTCTCAATTTTACAACATTGTTCTCTAGCTTAATGTCAAATAAAAATCTTCCTAACTCCATGTCTCATCTCTTGATTAGGGATCATCATAACTGCAACTTATTATTATACAAACTCAGTGCTAAGAATCTAACAGATGTTTTCACATTTTACAAGATAAAAATATTTACCTACTTCACAAGTGAGGAAACTGAGCTCAGAAGATTAAATTTTCAAAAAATCTGAGCTAGTTAATGGCTGCGCTGGAATTTAAGCCCCAGCCTAAAGCCAGTGGTCCTAGAATTAAGCCATTTTGTTCACATTCTGCTATGTGTGACCTACTGTGATTAGGAGAACACCTGCAGGACAATGGCAGGGAAATAAAAAAAAAAAGGACAGGCGGAAAAAATACACTATGACACAGTCTCTAGTTATTTAGCTGAAAACAAATTTTAGGTAAAAGATTTTAAAACTATGCTAGAAGTGTTATTGTTGCTCTAAATTAATGAAGAAATAAGCAATATACAATTTAAAAATTATATTCTGCTTTTAGAGCAACATAACTTAAACTACAAAATAGGATATCTTTATGCCTATTCAAGTAGTGGAAATAAAATTACAAGTCCCATTAAATCACATGCATAAGTTTAATAAAAGTATTGGATGAAATTACAGGGGAGAAAATGACATGCAATATAATGGAAGAAATCAAGAGACTTTGGTACCAATTCCTGCCCTAACAGACAAAAATATGCTCAAATAGGGGGGGGAAGGAGAGGAGGGGAATGAGCAGGTGTTTAACACAAGAATCTATACAAAACACTTGCATTCTAGTATCAACTATCTTCACTGCAGATGGAATACACTATGATTACTGCTTTAACGGAAGTTAGAAATTAAGATGCTTCCCCAAGTTTCTCTATCATACCTTAAATCAATAAATGTTCAGTAGAGAAAGCAGATTTTTTTTTAGAAAATTCTAGAGCGAATATGGGACATAATTAAAAGCAAAACCAGAACTGAAGATTTCAGGTTACCTTTTATCTACACCATGGTCTACAACAAAAAGCATCTACTAGCTCAAAATGAAAGTTACTGTACACATTTCGGTCATATATCCGAATGTGACCTTTTTAAATAAAAATCAATACCTCTGACTCTGGGACCTTTTCCTAACAATGGCGAAGGTATTAATCTGTGTTCTGGAATAATCCTTACACAGGTAAGGACACTCTGACATGCCAATGCTCCTGGAGATACATCTACATATAACTTTTGCCCAGCCCTATTTTTTAACCTCCGTTGGAGGCAAAAACCCTCCACGGAACCACACAAACGGCCCTTTAAAGGGACGTTCTTCATCTAATCCACTTTCTGCGTTGAATATTCATTCTGTCTCTAGCTTGTAAACAGCGAGCGAGAGTTCTGACAAAACTGCAAGTTCACAGAAAAAGAAACCCACAGAAAAAGAGAAGACAGAGGAAAAGGAGTGAGGTTTGGGGGGAGGGCAGGCCCGCCTGTCAACCTCCAGGAAGCTGAGGATGCGCTGGGGCACACGGGGTACACCGCTCCCCAGCAGAGCCAACTCCCCCTGCCGCTCCCTCCCCTCACCTCGATCTCGCGTATGTTGTTGGAGGTGACGAAGATGCCAATGCCAATGGGGATGAAGATGAGGCCGACGATGAAGAAGGTCGGTAGCACCGTGCCAGCCGTAAGAATGGGCTGCCAAGCCGGCAGCCGTTGCTGTTTGAAGGCCGTGTTATCCGGTCTCCGGTTCTTAGTGGTGCCCCCCGGAGGCAAGGGGGGCCCACCATCCACTTCATCCTTCGCGTTATAGTTCATCGCCATCGACCCCCAGGGCGCGGCTCCACGTCGCGCAGGTGGACCGCCCGGGGGACCCGCCTGCTGGCCCTGACAGGAGATGCGCAGGCGCCGCCGCCGCCGCCGCCGCCGCCGTCGCCGCCGCCGCCGCCACCTCCGCTGTAAAGGCGGAAGAGGCGGAACACCTTACGCAGACGACCACTGACCGGAAGCGGGAGTCGGCTGGGGACGCCTGAGGGAGGGAGAGCGGAAGGAGGGAAAAGACTGAGGGACCAGGGGAGGGGAAAAGGGAGGAAGATGGAAGGGGAAGGGATAAAGGGGTCGCACCCTGATCATCTGCCCTGTGACGACAAAGTGAAGGCCGGAACCCACAGAGCGTGGAGCTACGTTAGCGCTTGCGCGGCCTTTGGCTAGACAAGGCCTCGGCGCTTGCGCCGTAGACGCGTCTTGGCTTCGCTCGCACCAGCTCGCGTTTGCACACCCCTTCTAGCTACTCTGGTTATCATGGCGACGGCTGTTGTAGGTCTCAGGTATGATCCAGCAGGACTGGCCTACTTTCGTCAGCTCTGGAGCTGCTGATAAAAAGTCTTTCCTGGTGACTTCAGCAGTGAACAGGCTTTTGTTTTACCTTGAAGCCCTCTCTAGATGGAATCGAAGCATTAAAGAGATCACATTTAGGGAATTTGAGCCTGGTGGGATTGGCAGTATTTAATCAGATTATAAAGCTGCGATTTCTTCCAATTAAAGTAAACCTCCACTCCAGGTGCAAGTATAAGCATTTAAGGGAGATGCATGATGGGTAATCTTTTGTCCTATAGCCAAGAATAAATTGTGTGACTTGGTTAACCCTGTTGTCTAGTCTCTAAGCTATCCTAATTTATTTTTCCTCCACTAATGAGTTTCACCTTACTTTTTACTTTTTCTGTGTCCGCGTTTGTCTTGCACATTTAATTTGAGAAGTCTTTTGTAATAAACTAACTCTTTACCATTAGGTCATTACTCTGAAATGAGATACTAAGCAGACAATTAGGAGAGGAAAAGATTAGATCTTTCCCTTTTGGTTCTTCTAGATTGGCAAATCGAGTTAACATCAGACAGATTTATAAAAGGGGAAAAAGTTGAATAAAAACAGGTGTATCTACAGTGTACATGGGGGGGAGACCCAGTAAAAATTGAGTAACTTGCCAAAATGACTTAGTCGCCTTAAATAACAAGTTGAAGACCAGGGGTTGGGGAGTTACTGGAAGTTAATTAAGGGAGGTTTCCATAAAAGGTACTGTAAACAAGGGTTATGTCTATTATACAGATTTAAATTGTAATTTTCATGTAGGATGTGCGTTAAAAGAAATTTGGTCTTTCCCTAAAGTCTGGGAGACACCCTTACAATGGAAATTTTTCTTGATACTTGTCAATTCTCCTACTGAAGGGCAACCTCTGCCCTGCATCCTGAATCCTTCCTAAACTATAATCGTTGTGTCAGAGACACGATAAGGTGGAAAGATTGCTTCCCTACACTTTAAAATTGTCGAGTTTTTAGTGTGATCCAAGGAAATACTCATGATATAAAAAGTGACCATGTGCTGTAAAACCCAACTAAAAATTAAATAGTAGTAACCGCTCTGGACTGGGTGGAGAAGATTTTTCCTCTACTTTGCAGATTGTTGTATTTACCAAAATGTTGCAGTAAGCATATATTTGTAAAATCTTTTGAAACATACACAGTCCCCATTATACTGGAGTTTTTGAAATCCAGAAATTTCAGAGTCATCCTCTGACTTTTAAAGTAAGTCATCATCAGAAAACAAATGCCCAGACTTTATTTTCTTTAAGATTCGTTTCAGTTATGTCTTTGGAAGGAAAAAGAAAAGTGCTGGGATCTCATAATTTACAATTAAGTATATTTCCAAAGTTGCTACACTCTCAAGATGTGAGCCAATCAAATATTTACCTTACATATAATTGACCTGCTTGGCTTGCTCTTATATATCTCTCAAATTCTTAGCACTGGTACTATTAAGTAGATCTGTATTTTGTGTCTCCTATGTAAATTTAATTTGAACCTCAAAGTTAAAAGGAAATTATCAATCTCAGTTCATGGAGAAGTTGTGGGTCCTTTTATTTTTTGTTGATTAGTAATATGTAACAACATTAGAGAAGTTAAAAGTAAGAAGTGTAAGATTTTTTTTCTCCTCTTCTCTGCCTGTTATATCATCACATCCACTAAATGTAATGGTTCCTTAAGGGATTTGCTATTCCAGCAATCTCTGTAAATGATGGATTATTTTGCCTTGTTTACTTTTGTTGTTCTACTGACGTGAGTGGTCACTATTTTTAGTTTTATTCTTTGAAAAGATTGACACCTTATCGCTTTCTTTTTCTTCTTTTTGGAAATTACACTTTTATAGCCTTGTAGATTTGAAAGCTTCCTTGATTGTTGAGTAAAACTTAATTTTCATATGAGGGCCAGATGGATGAAATGACATCTGGGTGTCTTGATGATATCCTTCAGTTCCTTTTTGCTGTCTCTGGCATCACAGTATGCTTCCTAATCCAAGTAACTTCTTTTTTCCATCTCCACATAATCACAGGGAACTCAAAATTTGTGATTTCCTTGACCATATGTTGCTTTAATAATAATCCTTACTAGGTAGTTTTGCATTTAATCTGATTAAGTAGGAAATGTAGAATAAAAAGTTTGTTCAGTATTTTGATGCCACATAAGAGAGTGGTGATTCTTACAATGAATTACCAGTAAGTTATATGCTTTTTTTAAACAGTAGTTGCTCAGAGTGGCTGGTGTGTGTGCATTGGATGATACATTTTATAATAACATTAAATAACATTTGTTCAATGAGTGTTCTTTTTCTGATTCCTGGTAAAAGTAGAATTTGCATAGCTAAACTACATTATCACTGCTGGTTACCACATCAACATAGTAAGCGATACCAAATGCCTGTCTCAGTTTCCCTTACCCAATAAAAGGAAACAATTTGAGGAGAGTAGTTTAATTTGTAGACAAATTGAGGAGGGCAGCAGACTCGTGTCTGAAAGACTATTGCCCTGCTCTTTGGCAAAGGGCAGGGGTATTTATCCAGAGTTACAAAGGAGTAGAAGGGGCCCTATCACCTGGTGGTCAGCAATTCAAATGTTATCTTCCTAATGATGCTCTTTTTCCTCCAAAAGTAAGAAAATAATGTTAAACCTAAAGGGTAAATGAGGAAATGGGGAGAGGTTATCTGGTGGGACAGAAAGACAAGTCCTTCATTTCCTGTTTCGTAACTGTGCTACCAATGCACGAGCCCAAATATAAATGTAAATCCAAGAGATAAACAGATGCAAACTCAACAATCAGAAAAGGTGTATATGAATACCTCTTGGAAGGGAAGTTTTGTAATTTTCCTTTTTTAGTTCAGTTGGCAGTGTTCAGGCCACTGAACTAGGTAGCCAGAAACAGAGAAGAAAAAAAATAGAGTATCTATTCAGTAACTTGGAAATTAAGAAAAGGAAACAAACTATTTGGCCAAAGTGCCATACATATTTTTAGCCTTTTTTGTGTATCTTGTGTTGCTTTTAGCTCTCTAACTTCTAACCATATTCAGACATGTTGCTTAACAATATTTAAGAAAGTTGAAGCTGAGAAATGTGCCTTTTTTTTTTTTTAACCAGCATAAATTTCCAAGAAAGTTCTTAGGGACTGGAAATGACTTGAATTGTTCTCAAATTTAAGCAAGTATTTTTGCTTGTTTATTTTTGGAGGAATTTTTTTTCTCTTCAATTAATCATGGCAGCTTGTTTTAGAGAACTTTGAAAGGACTGAATAGTACCCATTTTTATTTATCCAAGAGGATTCTTAGAAAATAAGTGATATATTGTAGAATTTTTAAATAAATTTGTTTTCTTATTTAATGCATCAGAGAGTAGTTTAAATCGATTTTGAAAAATTACTTTTTAAATAGTTAACTTTTTCTTGACTTTTATGTAGTGGCTTTTACCTAGATTGCCTCACAGTCACTAAACTTTTTCAGTTGTACAGTTAAGAAAATCCTTTTGTTTTCACACTGAAATTCTCTGATTACCCTGTGGTCATTGATAGCTAGCTCAAAGATTTTACAGGTAGGTTCACTGAACAAGGATTGTCAGCTATCAGAAGTACAAGTTAAGCAAGATACTTTTCTGGTAAGTCTCTTTAGAGGAAAGTGCAAACCAAAATTCCATAGTAAACAGCCTAACAACTTTGTTTTAAGGAAATAAGCTTTCAATTCTCATAATTCCACACTTTGTTTAAAGACTATAACTCTAATAAAACATCAGATTTTGACTTTAAATTACAGTGTCTCCTAGCTGATTGCATACCACGTATATATTTTCCCACCAGTGCCATCAATTATAATTTTAGATAACTTTTTTCCTTTTTAGGGGAACATTTCTTCTTATCTACAAATAATCAAATTAACATCGGAAAATTGAGAAGAGGAAAAAAAAAACAAGCTTAATAATATGTGTACCATATACTTCCTGTATTCCTAGGAGTGACCTGGTAAAATTTAGTACCTTTTGAAATGGCTAAATTTGCCTCTTTGAATAGCTTCAGTTTAAGACAAAAGATGCTGGGGGAGGGGAGGGCTAAGCGTATTTATTTAAGTTGCTGCCTTCAGTCACTGATCAGTTAAAGAGATTTGATCTTCCTGGATCACCCTTATAAATGGAGATTTTCTTTATACGTGTAAGTACCCCTTAAAAAAGGGCAACCTCCACCCACTTTTCAAAGCTCGTCCTATGAAATAATCCCTAAGTGAAAGACACATTTTGGGGTGGCACATTTTTCTCCCCTACACTTTCAAATATGATGTTGCCATCTCTTGGTTGATGGCCAATCAATAACTTACATGTATAATAGTGAAATTATTTGTGGGAGTGGAGAGCAGAGGAGGGAAGAGATTCTCCTAGCTCGATGAGAATCAAGAGATATAGTAGAGTTTTTAAACTGTTAATCCCCTATAAATCCTATGTTTGGACTATTTTTAGACTTATTTTCAACTCAAGTTTTTCTATGTTTCCTAGTTTAAATTATTGAATGTGGGGGTGGTAGATATTTCAGCTCTTGCATTTTGAAACATTTGTGTCATTACTATCTATAAAACTACTTACTGGTTTTTTTTTTTTTTTAAATCCAACACATTCTGAAAGTGAAAGAGCCTAAATAAAAGAAATTGTGTGCCGGTAAGATAAGAGTTGCCCCAAAACCTGTTTGAACAGTTGGACTCAGAAGCCATGTTCCAATATTCTGTCCAAAAAGATACTATCCTTGTTAGTCTATCTAGAGGAAAGCTATCCAAACAGTTTAGCTCACAAGACTGACCAAAGGTGCCATGCTAGACAAAAAGCATTAGATCCATCCTGGCTAATGGTTATTTCACAATTTGCTGGAGGGGGAAGGCTGAGAATCCTGCATATGCAGTTGGAAATATAACACAGGCCTGGTGTAGCTCAGTCCACAAGCTGTGACTCTGCTCCCCTTTACCCTACCTCTTTGCCATAGGTAAGGGAAATTCTCTTTTCTGACACTGGTTCCCTATTGCCAGAGCCTCTAATAAAGCTTTGTCTGGTTCAGCTACACCTGCTCCTCTCTGATGAATTCTTCTCTAGAGGGCAAAGAACCCACTATTTTGTGTTGGGGTTTGTAACGAAAGGGTAACTCACAAATAAGTGTGAAAGTCATTTTGATTGACTCTGAAAAGTGAAAAGCTTTTTAATCAATGGAACCATTTTTTTTTTAAAGATTTATCCATTTACGCATACAAGCTAGGGTACAGGCCAGAGGCATGGGGCAGCGAGAGGGTTCACCAGAGACAGAGTGGGACAGAACAGGCAGGTCGACCAAAATACACTGCTGAGGGGAGCAGCGGGCGCGGCAGGAGAGGTCTGCAGTGCCATGTGGGAATCTCCGCAGCCCGGCGTTGAATTCCCGTAGCTGCTGCCGACAGCACCACAGCGCAGTGCTTAACTGCTGCGCCACCAGGGAGGCCCTGGAACCGAATTTTTAAAACAACGAAGACTAAAACCTCTTAGGACCTCCCTCTGTCCAGTATACCATGAGAGACATGGTAGGGAGGGGGGTCTAACAAACTGCACCACGTCATTTTTATTGTCTTCTGGGAAGAATAGGTTGCACTCACCATCTTCAACTCCTTAGCCTCATCAGGCTAGCAGGCAGACCTAGGGGCACTGTAGAATCCCCTGTATGTGCTAAAGAGGTTCTGCCATCCACTACATAAGGACAAAGCACTTAGTGTGAAAGAGCTTCAACAGAATAGTGTATAGAGAGAAAAGAAATGATAATATTTCCAACAAACAAAATACAGTGAGGTCAGTGCCATATAAGGTGTGTGCACAAAGAGTTATAGGAGACTGCAAAGGCACCACACCTAAGCCTCTTTGTGATGTCAAAAACTTAACTGTGAGGAAACAGATCCTATGATCTGAGAGATACTGTGGTTCCCCACACAGAAGAGCATAGGACCAAAAATAAGAGCGTGTAAGGAAAGTTGAATCTTACACTACACTTATTACTAATGATTTATAAGACTGTATACTCTGGTGAAGTTCTTTTTCTCAAGCAAGATCTTCTCAGGTTGCCATTGCCCTGGAAATAGAACTCTGGAATTTTCTCAATATGCTCTACTTAGACTTCTAATAAGTGTCACTTTGATATGGGGAACTAATGATCCATCCAGGGTAAGCCTTAGGAAGTCTATTATCATTATTTAAGGAATGCAGATTATTTTAAGAGCTATGAAGGCCCTGGAAGCTTAAGAAAAAACTAGCCTTGTCTCATTTGTTTCCTACTTAAACATGCAGTCACCACTCCCCCTTTTCATGACCTGGAAGAACAAGATTTGGAGGATACCATTCAGATCCAGATTATATCAGTGAACTTGTGCTGCCTTGTCTGAGAAACTTACTGTTTCTCTTATTGAGAGTAAAAAGATGAAGTTTCTGGGCCTCCCTGGTGGCACAAGGGATTAAGTCTTAGCACTATGAAGCTATCTGCAGCACAAGTTCAATCCCCAGCCAGGGAGCTGGTTCACGTGGCGCAGCAGACCTCTCCTGTCTCGCTCGCTGCTCCCCTCAGCAGTGGATTTCAGTCAGTCTTCCTGTTCTGTTCCCCACTCGCTGATGAATCCTCTCACCAGCCCCCTATATCTGGCCTACACCCCAACTCTTGTATGCATAAATAAATAAATCTTAGGGGAAAAAAAGGAAAGAAAAAGATGAGGTTTCTCCCTCCCCCTCCTCTTGAAGCCCCGGGTCCTTAACAACAAAATAAATATTCCTGTCACATCCATTTTTACTTTAGACTTTATAACCATGTAAATTCTTAATATGCACATAATTAAATTTGGCCTTTTCTCCTACTTATCTTGCTGATGCTAATTTGTTCATCCAGCCTTAGAAAATCCCAAATAGAGTGGGAATTTTCCCCTATACTCCAACTTCCGTTTTTGAGAGGTACTCAGTTTGTTAGCTTACATAGTCCATCTTCCTTACTGCCTTCTTGTACCAATCTTCTTGTACATTCTCTGTAAGTGGAAAATAACTGAACATACTTTTCTTGTAAAGGTAACATAGACCGACCATCTGTGGTATGTTAAAATGAAGGGCCTTTGTCTTTGTAGAAGATCTCTTAGAATCAGTGATTACTGAGAGTGCTTATTTAATCTACATATGTTGCCTCTGAAACCTTTAATGGGCACAATTTCATGCAAGGCAGAATCACCAGCCAGAACAATTTGGTGAGGAAGATTTGGCACAGAATACCTGGGTGGAGGTCATACTGCTAATGGAGCAAACTTCTGGGGTTAGGAGTCAATAATTAGGTGACCACAAAACCCCTTGCATTTTTTCCATTTTTTTTATTTATTTATGCATACAAGCTGGGGTGTAGGCCAGAGGTGTGGGGTGGTGAGAGGATTCACCAGAGACAAAGTGGGGAGCAGAACAGGCAGATCAACTGAAGTACACTGCTGAGGGGAGCAGCGGGCAAGGCAGGAGGGGTCTGCTGTACCATGTGGGAATCTCCCTGGCTGGGTATCGAACTCGTGCTGCAGTGGCTCTGGATAGCTTCATAGTGCTGTGCTTAACTCATTGCGCCACAAGGGAGGCCCCCCCCCCTGCCATTTTAACTCAACATATGCCTTGCTCTCAGAGAGACAAAATGTTCACCAAAAGCCAGAGTCCAAAAGTGAGAATATGGTTATGGCCACTGGAAAGTCTGAAAATTGGGGAAAAGAGGACAACTGGAAGAAAAAGATAAAAGGCCTTACAATAGGAGGAATTGTGTTGCCTTCTGCAAACATCCAGTATTTTTTATTAACTATGAAGAATATGCAAATCCTACCTTTAAGAAACTTAAAAATTGTAGAGACAGCTTTATATACCAATGCAGTTAATATAAGGCAGAATGGGACAAATGGATTTCCAGAGAGTGAGAGAGAAAAGATTTTTTTTCCCAGAGGTGCTTATCTCTGAAAGAAATGCTGAAAATAATTACAGAGGAAACTAAAAGGGGACTGATTGTCTTTTGAAAAAAATTATTTGGGAGTTCTATGCAACTGGGTCTCAACGATTATCTGGAAATCAAGTTGGTATACTTTGAACCATGAAGTCAGTGAGGACGGTTGCCCCAATTGAAAGGAGACCTCATTGTTAGACATCTTTCTTGCCTTCCTTGGAATGTCGTTAAATACAAATTTCAAAAGTAAATTTTAATGACATTCGGAAAAAACAATAATGGGCAATGTGCCCCATTGGCAAGTAGCTAAGACTAGAAAGTTGTCTAGAGTCTTTACCCAAGGGAAGAACCTGGTGCACATTAAAGGTTATTCTAGTCCAGGGCGCCAGGGAAACAAATCTATTTGAGCAAATGTGGTAGAAAGCCTGAGACCCGTGGGAAGCCAGGAAATAAACACACAATAACTTTTGGCCAATGCTCTTAACCATGTGTACCAACTGGTTCAACTTCACCAAAAAAAAAAAAAAAAAAAAAAAGCCACTGAGCTGTCCTGTGGGTAAAACCCCTAATGTCTGCAACTTTCCTATGGAAAGTATCTTCATTTAAACATCATTCTTTTTAAAAAAAGATTTATTTATTATTTATGCATACAAGAACTGTGGTATAGGCCAGAGGCATGGGGTGGTAAGAGGATTCACCAGAGACAGAGTCGGGGGCAAAACAGGCAGATCTACTGAAATACACTGCTGAGGGGAGCAATGGGGGAGACAGGCCCTGGCTGGGGATATAGAACTCAGATAGCTTCATAGTGCTGAGACTTAACCCCTTGTGTGCCAGGGAGGCCCCATTTAAACATCATTCTTGCCTATTTTTTTGATACATATTTTTTTAATAATAAACAAGAGAAACATTTCTTTGTTCAAAAATAAGTTAGGATTAGAGGTGGCTATGGAATACCATTTTTGGCACAAGGCTAATCAAAGGAGTCAGAGCATAGCCCCACACTCACCCCCATTACAGCTTTGCTAAAAGCTTTACCCAACTGGCTGTGGAGAGTCTGGTCTGTGGACTCCTGGCAAAGTCTTATACAGCTATTACTCCACTGCTTTCTGCTATTTACAGCAGATTATTCTGCAGAAGAAATGTTCGTGTTGATTGGCAATGCATTTGATATCTGGGAAACCTTATAACTAGTAAAGGATAGCCCTCCCCAAGATGTTCAAAACAGGCCTTCCTAAGATGTGACGCTATAGCAAATGAACTGTGAAATTTGAACTGTGGCCAACCAGAGCCTTGCAGGCTCATAAGAAATTTTAACAACTCACTTCTTTATTGCCTAGAAGAATAAAAATTGGGAGCATTACCCAGAATTGTTACCAGAAATAATGTTGCTATCAGAGAAATCTACCTAAGTGGCAGAGCAAACATCTAATTACAGAGTTTATGGTCTCAGTCATAGGAGTCACCCTCTTCACTCCTTAAAGCCTCAAGCCCTTATCCTATTCCTTAACTCAGGATGTATACCCTTATTTTGCCCCACTGACTTTGAAATCTGTGTCCATGCAGATTCTCCATACATATGTTATTAAAATTGTTCTTTTCCTCTACTAATCTGTATGATGTTAATTTGATTGTTTAATTGACCAACGCAAGGAGAACCTAGAAATTTCTTCTTTACCATATGCCATTTTCTGTGTCTTGGTGTCTGGCAGTTTCCATCTTACTAAAGATCAAACTATGATGTAACTCAGGAAAATCTCATGTGGCAGATCTGCTATACCATTTCTGCTCATTCACAGTGAAAAGCACCATTTTTTAAGAAAACATGAAATGCAGAAGTGAAAACTAAAGCAAACAATTTTTTAAAAGTTTAAATTCTCATTTTAAGTGATTTTAATTTTATGAATGTTATGTCCCAACTCAAAAAAGAATATTGCACAATGTTTTGATATTACAATTGATATTTTTCTCACTCTGGTGAGATTCGGTATACATAGTTAACTTTGGAAATAACACAAAGAATGTCTTAATTGGTTAAATAATTTCAATAACCTGTGAAGAACTGAAAGGAGGATATTACATTCATATAAAAGACAAGTACAGATCCAAAAATTCACTAGACTTTAGTGAAAAATAAACTCATGTACTTAAAGGAGACAAAATTGAAAATGTTATGAAAATAGAATGTAACTCCAAAATTTTTCGATACACTCTTTTGCTTTTGGAAATCCATTAGACCTTCAAGACTTCTTAAAATATCAGATCACACTGTAAGTCTCATTTTTGCAGAAGCTAACATTTGTAAAACAAAATCTAAATTAAATAAATATAAATTTGCACTGGTAAAATAACAAAATCTCTGAATGATAGGGTACAATTACCCAAGTAACAACAAAAAGAGACCAGAGAATAAATTTTTGTGTCATGGCACTTATTCACATTCTGTTCAAATGTGTGAAGTCACAGTATTTTCCTAAGTAACAAACAATGATTGTAATTTTTTTCTGGTGTTAAGGGGTAAATGCTGAAAATTTAAGAAAATAAAACATTAGTGGTCATAAGTGAAACTAATTTCATGAAACTCCCCTGGTTTCAACAATTGTTTCCTTTTTGTTTTCTAATTAGTATTTTTAGCAGAGAGTTAGCACTGGAGGTCAAGAAGGTGGTACATGCCTCAGGTGCCAGTTGCGTTGCTTTTTTAAAACCTCCATTTTACATTTTTGTTATTTTTAGAATTGTTGCTCATCAAATTCATGAACACACCCTACTTTTGCTGCTTTTCATTCATTTCCAGGAAAATTCAACCACAGCATACAGAGAAAGGACACAAACATATTACATTGTCTAATACGCCATCTATTCTTATTCTGCCAACTAATTTTCAGAAGCTGTGAATTATTTCAGTTGCATTGGTGTCTCTGTTAATGCTTCAGCTAGATGTTCAATGCTGAATTTCTATTTTATAGTTGTACTAAGATATGATTAATTCTTCATATTTTGTAAACATCCAGGCATCTAGCATCTGGAATACTTACTCTATCTTTCTAATACTTGAAATACTCGGAAAAAAATATCTCTGCAGAACATAACCCTCAAAACACTCTCCTCAAAAAGAAAAGAATAAAATAATGGATTAGCTCAATTGTTGTGCCTTAACTAGAACCATCGACTATAATAATATTTCAGAAAATATACTCCATTCAAAACTGATTTTCATTCAGATTGATGATTGAAGATTTGCTTACAATAAAAGATAAAATATGTGAGCCTGAGATGGTGTCAGAATTGTACCTGAGAGCAGTTTTTCCAATTGAATATGGATGTTGGTCTACAACTACGATCAGTGTTTTGAATATTTTCTAACAGAATTAGCATTTTTGTTAATTTTAATATCCTATTTTATTTCAAAAACAATTTTTGCTTAATTTTGACTCCTTTTAGTCGTCTGTCACTCAGAATCCATTTGGGTGTGCGCAATCATAGCATGGGCAGATAAAAGCTCAGTATCCAGCTAGCTGACTGCACTAACCAAATTTAATCATAAAATCAGGAGAAATAAAAACTTGAAATATACATAAATTATGTAAATTTTTAGGTGAAGAAACACTTAATCTTATCCACTAGTCTTTTTAACTAGTAGTGTCATAAAATTCCCATAAGTTGAGAAAAAGTTATTAGGTCAAATACTGATCTCTGATAGATCAAAATATTTAGCTATCAGAAGTATAAACATTGGCAAATAGAAACTTAACTGTGAGTTAGGAATTATAACAATATTGAATAAAACCGTTTTCTAACTGAAAATGTCATTATGGTTCAATATTTTCAGAAAACAAAACCTATAATAACTTCTCAAATCTTCACACATACACACTCTAGTTCTCTTAATCAGTGAGCAAAAGTCCTACAGGTTCTATGACATGTTCACAATTATCCAAGCTAGGTGAAGCCTACTATAACATTCTTTTACTTACAAAAAGCAAAACTAATTGTATGCAAAATAGTTTTTAAATTTGATACCTATTGAATATGATTTGCTTATTTCATAAGGTATGCCTTAAAATTTTCCAGGATTACATAGCCAAGGAACTCCAACGTTAATTTTTCTGTTCCATAAACTCAGATGGACTTCATTCTATGTGCTTATAAACCTGTATAATCTCTGGACTAGAAAAATGGGTCAATAGTATTACTCCTGTCACTTTTCCTGTGACACTCAAAAGCATTCTTTAATTTCAGCAAAGTTAAGTGAGGTATGATTTCCGCACTTAGAATCTAATGTATCAATTCTTTATCTTTTTTTTTAAGATTTATTTATTTATACATACAAGCTGGGGTACAGGTCAGAGGCGTGGGGCGGCAAGAGGGTTCACCAGAGACAGTGGGGAGCAGAACAGGCAGACCAGAAATACACTGCTGAGAGGAGCAGCGGGCGAGGCAGGAGAGGTCTGCCGCACCATGTGGGATTCTCCCCGGCTGGGCGTCGAACTCGCATCGCGTGCTGCCAACAGCTCCACAGCGTAGAGCTCAACCGCTGCGCCACTAGGGAGGCCCTCAATTCTTTATCTTTAAAGGTATTTTTAAATACATTGTTGAAAACATGTCCATACTACTGAAGTTTTGTTTTTTTTTTAAACTACATTGTTGGGGTTTTGAGTAGGTTTTAAATGCCCATTTCCCATAAACCTAAATTCAATAGCAGTTCTGACATTGAAATTTGAGTAATGAGTATTGTGCTTTTTATCTATAAAAAATATATTCTCCAACCTACATGTGGTAATGAAGAGCTGTTCAGATCCCATCTGGGAAAGAATTATCTCTTGGGCTTTTATCTTACCATTTTTTTAATAAAATGCTGACATTATGTAAATTTTTATTTTCAGGCTCTCATTCAGGTAGATTGTGAGAAATATCTTAATATAACAGTCCTTACTATCAGTCCTGTATATATAAGTAAATAATGCAAACAACTGTAATTGAACAGTAAAAGGCTTTCTTATAACCCTTACTTTTAAATTCATACATCTTTTATGAACTTATCCATATAAAAATCAATTCATCCAGGCTTTTGGGCATAGAACTGTCTTTAAATATTTAAAATTAAGCTCCTAATTAGAGCAGGACATATAGAGAGGGTTATACTTTCTTTTCAGAAATAACAAACTGATAAAAGAGAATAATTATAGGTTACCAATACCCACATTTTGAAGAACTGAGCATAGAGCCTACAGATATATGTGCCATAGACTATGAAAAGAGAAACACTTTAGGAAAAACAATCACATTACAAAGTGTATTATAAAAATAAATTACATAGCATGTGCCCATGGACCTGAAAGCTTTGCAAAAGTAAGAGAAATTCCTTTTGACACCAAAATTGAATTGTTTTTGCTACCTATATTCATATCAGCAACACCATTTTCAGCTATTACATTATACCCTCAAAAAAAAAAATCACTGAAAGTAGTAAAGTATTTCCAGTAGTGAACAGTGGCACGAAGGACCTTAGTGATGATGGAGGGCTGTAGAAATACTATCCATTCGACAGAGATTCAGAGGAAGTGCACACAACCAGTGTGTGCTTGCTTTACCATTTCATCTGGCGTTCATACGTAACTGGTGAATGATGATGCTTTCTATAAAGAGAAGAAAGATACAGCATTTTCAATTAAACTGAAACTCAAGTCAGCAGTTTCTGGAGAATCAATTTCACATCATTTCATTAAAAGAACGTAGATGTTAAATGACAGACAAAACAGTATGTGAGCCCAATAGCTTCTACAGTTCTTTACTATTCTCAGGTAACTTCTTTACATTGGCATATGTGCTTAATAGCAAAATTCTCAGTCTTTTAGAAACCATGTCAAATAGCCTAACAATATTAGATCAATTTTACCCAAGGAGAGAAATGAAGAGTAATTACATGTACAAGCCATATTGTGGGAAACTAGAAAAAACTATTTTCCCAGCCATGCTGCTTTTGTCCCTAACAATATTCACACACTTTTAATTTTTTTTTACATATGTAGACTTGAGTTTTAATATGAAAATATTATCTATTCCTAACAAGTCATTAAACATAAATAACTCACTTTTGTCTCTGGCTTCTTGCTTTTGCACAATTCTGTGTAAGCATTTAAAATCTAAATTCATTTTCATGAAGTAACTAAAACAATACCAGTCACTTTGTAAATGTGTAATATTTACATTTATTTGATAGTACTTATATATAAACTTTATGCCTTGAACATGTATCATCAATTTTTTCTTATAACATTCAAAGACTATTGAGGCCCTATTATGTGCCCATCAGGGAGCTAAGCATGGAACTGCATAAAATGAGCGTGCCCACATAAAATGAGGCAGAGTCCTGCCATTGCTGAGGTTATATAGAGCGGAGAAGAGAAATAACTTAAGCCTCAAATAGTTTTTCCACCTAAAAAAATGTGTTGCCTCTCTGTTAATATATGACAATGTTTTAAGTGTAGAAACTAATGTCAGGATTTATCAATAGTGTGAGAAATTTTTTTTCACTTTGATTTCGAATACTATTTAAATTTATTTTACTTTGATATTTGACATCTATATAAACATCAATTAAACCACATTCTGTCATAGACCCACAGGTTCTTCCTGCTAATGATGTCAAGTGGATGATCCTGATATAAGTTTAACGGTTTTTGCCTCTAAATTTTTCACTGGCTTGAGTACTGTTTTCCATTCTTCAATATAAGTCTAGGTTTATTTCTTAAGTGAGTTTCTTATAATATCCGCCTCAAAAAGAAAATGTTTTTCTTAATTTGGTTTCAGTAACTTGATCATACTGACCAGTAGGTGGAGATATTTCCATTGTTTTCCCCAACATTTAGAATTGAATCTGTGATAAATATGTAAGCAAAATAAAACAAAATATGTAAATGTTTTATACACCTAATGATATCTATCTATGAAGGATTTTTAAAGCTTCTGAAACCTAAATGTGATTTTTCACTAAACCAAAACCCTTAAAAATTATCTCATTTTCCTTTGGAAAATTATTCTGGCTTCACCTTTTTTCAATGTCCAAAAATATATAAAAATATTCAGGCAAAAATCTAAAATATAATGTAGTTAAAATTCAGAATATGGGATTAAAATCTTATTTTCCAATTTTCCTTTCTGATATTTCTGTAGTCAATTTTAAAAAGGCATAGGTCTCAAATTTCCCTAATAGAAGTATCGTCCCCATTTTTATACATTAAGAACACAGATTTAAAAGAGTGAAATCCAGAAGTATTTTCATTAAGTAACTAAAACAATATCAGTCACTTTGTAAATGTGTAATATTTACATTTATTTGATAGTACTTATATATACTTATTGTTCTTATTGTAGGTGTAATTCATAATGCTGTGCCTTTGTTTTCTTAATACAAAATGAGGACTTTAGAGTAGGGGACCACTGGATTTAGAATGCTTAGGTCTCTAAGGTCTCTTTCTTTTCTCACCTCAAGTGTGCAATCTCTAAATTCCTAGAGTTCCCTTCTCTGAATCCCATCATTTTGTAATCTAATAATAATAATAATGATAATAGCTTCTCAGAATTAGCATTTGGTGAAACTACATATACCAGAAGGGTGCATACATAGAAGAAACAAAGTCTTGATCGGACCATTATGTTTTATTGTTATATTTAAATAAGCAAACTGGTAATCCAAGCATATCAGATAAACTAATGCTATTAATTATATGGTGTTATTAAAAAGAATGTCTCAAAAATATTTGTCAAATAAGCTGACTGTGTAAATTCTACTTTAATAAAAATGTAGTGTTTAATATTTATGTACATACACTTTTTCTTACAGAATACAATAAAGCTTAAGCTATTTTGTTTTATGTACAAAGAATTATATTCCATCTTGTTTTATAGAGATGAGACAAGCTTCAATGATAGTTGCTCTGTTACCTATTTGATTATTATCTATATTTTCTCCAAATCTGCAAACTGACCCAGAATCACTCCACCAATACACAACATTCTGATAAGTGGAAAATGTTGTTTTAAGTCTTTAAATTTTGACTGCAAAAGTGATACATATGGAGTCCTTGATTACCAGGGAAAACAAATGAATGCTTTGGGGGCTAATGTTATGATTTTATTTTTTTAAAGGCAGAATTCCTAAGTCTCCTCTTATCTTTTTATAATTTAATACAGTGCAGTGATTGATTTTAATGATGTTACAAAGTCAGTGATCAAATTTTATTTCATCTCCTAGGCTGTCTTCATGCCAGAATAAGATACAAATATAGGTCATATGGGGGCTCTATAACGTAATCACAGTAAAATCAGGTATAAGTCAGTAATAATTTTTCTCTTTTTACAGATAGCATTTTTCTGACATTGGTAATTTGTAGCACATTTAATAGGCAGATTGGAATCAAAGGCCATTGTTAATTATCTCCTCTATCAGAAAATTCAAAGTAATGAAGCACTTAAATTTGGGGTTCTCTGATATATAGAGTTTCATTAACATAATTTCCTCTTTTCTAATTAGAAGGAGAAAAAAAATCCTAAATCTTAATGAATCTACATACAAACATGGGGACATTGGATTTTTATATACTTTGGCATGAGCAGTTTACCAAAATGCACTTATGGTTATTTTCCTTGATATGTTTCTCTCAAGTGTAGTCTTGATTTTTTTCCTTAAGAAATTTTAGGTAACACATTAAATACATTATTTGTTATTATGATTTAGTTGTAAAATGATGTGGCTCATGAACTCATTCTTCTGTTACACGAGCTTTTAGATAACTTCCACAGGAAGTTAGCTCAACAAGTTATCAGTTCCTCAATACACTTGATTTCCAATCTCTCTATTCATTCTCCTTGGGTGGTATCCCAAAACAATTGGCCAGTCAAATGATTTGAGATCTTAAATTGTATACATGAGACAGGATGTGGAGAGAAAATGGAGGGAGACTATCTTGTGACTGCTAAAGTGGGCCACATAGCCAAAAAGTTGTACTTCTGATTCCTCCCAGGAGAGCTTCTTGGCGGTGGAGTAGGAAAGATGTACTCCCTGGAAAGCCAGTGCCTTCCTCTCAGGCAATGCATTTGTCTATGCTTTGCCAAACTCTGCAACGAAACACTTGAGCTTTCAATTTTAAAAATCTTCTCTAGTAAATGAGAACAAGTCACTGTTAGGGGTAGCCTCGAATTTCACATACCAAAAGATGAAACATAGCAGAGGCTCAACTAAAGCAGGGTTTTGTACCAGCTTAGGAGAACTGCTTCATCCACAGAAAACTGCACACCAAGTGACCAAAAATATTTTTTCTTGGCTTTCGCATCAGTTTGGTTGACTAATGGCCTACTCCCCACGTTCAATGGTCCCCTACTTGCCCAGGGGTTCTGCCTGGAGGACAAGGCACCAACTAAGGATATGCCATTCTTCCTCTCCACTACCTAGCTTTGAACTTAGGCTTGTAAGGTGATTTATCCACCTGCAAAAATGTCCTACATTCTACACACCTTTTAGAAGTAGGAAAGCGGGCCTCCCTGGTGGCACAACAGGTTAAGTCTCAGCACTATGAAGCTATCTGCAGCTACTGCAGCATGAGTTCGATACCCGGCCAGGGAGCTTCCCACATGGCACAGCAGACTTCTCCTGCCTTGCTCACTGCTCCCCTCAGCAGTGTATTTCAGTAGATCCATCTGTTCTGCTCCCCCCTCTGTCTCTGGTAAATCCTGTCACCACCCCAAGCCTCTGGCCTACACCGCAGTTCTTGTATGCATAAATAAATAAATCTTTTTTTTAAAAAAAGAATTAGCCTGTTTAAAAAAAAAAAAACAAAGAAGTAGGAAAACCTAGGTGTAATTTACCTTAAAGGTTTTCATTTTCATACACTGCCGCAGGGTTCAGTTCTGTTCTTATATCCAGAAATTAATCACAGTTCTGATAAAACATCTGTTTTAAATAGGAAGTCTTATAAACTTCCTCTGTTAATTTGTACTTGTATTTCTTCTTTGGATTCAGCTCAGTTAATTAAAAATACTTCCGCTAATCAGTTCTGTCATTTGCTTCAGGAAACTTCTGAATGAGAAGATATAAACTCTCTTGGGCTTTTCTCTACAACCTAATAGTTTATTTGCTTCCTTCCAAAACATTTTTCACTCCATCATCAACCTAAATCATCTTCTTTCCTCCCCCGGCTTACAGGAATTTTCAGTAATCATAGCTATGACTAGTAACTTCTTTTTTCAGGAAAGCTATCTCTTTACTTTTTCCCAGACACAAGCAAATTGAAAATCGTTCTCTAACATGTAACATTAATTATAAAGAAAAACTAAGTGGTACGAACTTTGTAAGTATTGGAGTCAAGCAAGTTCAGGTGCTGTCTTTTTTGTACACAGATGTTAAATGCCTAGATTGATTTAATTCTATGGGTTGCCACAGAATAGGACGGAAATAACATTATGTGTGAATATTGAGAAGGGCACTGAGCTTTTTAGATTATTTAGCTTGTGAATACTGACTCACAAGAACACTGCTATGAAAACTTTTACACATACAGTTTCTATGTAGATACCTCAATACCTTTGGCAATGTTATTTGACCCAGTGAGTATGGACATCTTAGTTTTTGTGCCAATATACACTTTGCTCACTTGAAGTAGTTTTATCCTAGGAAATAATCAGCAAAATGTACTGGGTGAAACTGAAGACATGACTTCATCATTAATAGATGGTTAGAAAATTCTAAGCCTCAGGGTTTTTCTTCTTTTGCTTTTGTTTTTGTTTTTCATCTTTAATAATAAAGTTATTTTCTTGGCCTCTAAAGTCTAGTTCAGCTCTAAATAGTCCTTGACTTTCAACTCTATCCATCACATCCACATAAACATTAGCGCAAGTAAAGATGCAAAAGTTCTTTAACCAGATAAGCAATTAATCAATCATTAGTTCTTAGGAAAAGCATTATGGCAGGGTCTTTTAAATTGCTTGCCAAACTATATTGAAGTGTATCATACTAAGACTATAAAGACAAAGAATCATAAAAGATTACGGCTATAAGTTAAACCATAAGCCAAGATAAGGTGACTTGCCAAAGGTTACACAGCTTTACTGTGGTCTCTTGATTTTCAGTCCTATCTCAGATATATAACACTGGTCAACAGTGAGATCATTACTGACTTAAAAAGACCCTAATCTGTAGTATCTTGGTGTGCTGAACATGAATATAACCCTGAAAAATTTTTACTAGCTCTCTTTTTGAAGATATTTCATATAATTCATTTTATATGTTTCACCATGTAAATTTATCCAGTAGAACTGCAACAACATCCTAAATCAGCCTAGAATGATGTCATATTGCATCACATTGCATAATACTATCATGCACACATCATCCAGCGTTGATTGCATCATTTTCTGATGCAATGCAATACTACTGCCAGGCGGCTGCTGAAGTAAACTGACATTAGCAGTGCGCTATAGAAAGCCCTGTTGGAAAGGTTGAGCATTGAAAATATTTCAGACTTTGTACGAGACAATTGAAGCTACTGTTTCATAGAACTGTTATTATTTTATCCATTTAGGCACAATACAGAACAGTAATGCCTTGAAAGTGCATTAATAGCGTGGACAATTTCTGCTCCATTTGTGGGGAAGTGACATTTGCCAACCAGAAGAAAAGTATCCCTTCTCAAGTGAAGAAGGCTTATCATCTTTACTTGGGCTGCAAGGTTGGTGACCAAGACAAGCCTTGGGCCCCTCATATATGCTGTGTTACATGTACAATACAGCTTTCACAGTGGTTAAATGGCAAAAGACCATCAGTGCTGTTTGTAGTCCCCATGGTGTGGAGAGAGCCAAGCAACCACATAAAAGACTGTTCCTTCTGCTTGGTTCCTCCTCTTTCTGGAGGAATAACAAAGCAAAAGAAGTCGAGAATAGTCTACCCAAACGTTCTGTCTGCATTGAGATGACCGGTTCAACAACTTGCTGCAGGGTGATGAGAAACAAGCATGAATGCTTTTCACCTAGTGTCTACAAACTTTTTTGGGAATGTTAGGGTAGAAAACTACAAGGAACTAGTAGAAGACATGCTAATGCAGTATCAGAAACTTGGCTGCAATATGTCTCTAAAGATCCACTTCCTTCATTCCCATCTGGATTTCTTCCTTGAAAACTGGTATGGTTAGTGATGAACATGGCGAACGTTTTCATCAAGATATCACATCAATGGAACAAAGATACCAGGGAAAATGGTCCACTACAATGCTGGCTGACTACTGCTGGACTCTGCCCAGAGATGCTCCTGAACAGCTGTACAAGAGACAAGCGAAGAAATCTAAGAAATAGTCTATGACTTGATTTTTTACAGGTATTAACTGTAGGCCTATTACTATTGGCATGCATTTCATGATGTAAACATCCACTTATTGCAGATTACAAAAAAAACTAGAGCCAAAATTAGAATTTGACTGTCATATTCATGTTGAGCACATACAAATTAATAGGAAATGACTAATTTTATTTCAGTAACATGACTTTCGTAAAAATTTGTTGACCGTGATTGGCATGCATTTCATGATGTAGACATCAATTTATTGCAGATTACAAAAAAAAACTAGAGCCAAAATTAGAATTTGACTGTCATATTTGTGTTGAGCATATACAAATTGATAGGAAATGACTAAATTTATTTCAGTTATAAGACTTTTGTAAAAATTTGTTGACCAGTGTAATCTATTTTTCAGCAACCTACTTTCCCTTGATATCTATCTTAAATCTAAACCTTGCTTATTGGTGTTATTTGGTCCTTTAAAATGAGGGCCTCGTTAACATATTTTAGAGAATCCTTAATGAACCTGAAATGTCTGACACATCTTCTAAAACTTCCTCTTTCCTGCGGTGTCCTTCATGCTGCTCTGGGGGGTGGGGGAAGGAGGTGAGCCATTCATAATTCATTCAAGCACGTTTATGCTTTGTGGAAAGCTCTCAAGCCTCTTAGTTCTCCATGCTTATGATGGCGAGAACTCCCCAGTCCAGAAATCCTGACTGTTATGCATCCGTTACCCGCCATGGTGCCTTTGGAGGGAATAGAATGACAGCACTGGATTTCCTCTAATTCCACCATTCCTTTACCTCCATGTTCTCATATATTTGTCAGTTCCCTTCACATTATCCTCACGGGTTTGCACTGCAGACAAAGGGAGGAAATAACACCTCTTTCTTCCCCAGTTTCCAGGCATTCTTCAGCTGGTTTTCTTTCTTTACAGAAAGTGCCAAGGTTTGAGATTTTTTTACAGCAGGATTTTGTTTTGTTTTTTAACTCCAGATTAGGTTCTGAAATAATGTTCTGTATTCCTAAAGGAGGCATGTTTTTAAAAGAGGTTTTGAACAGAAAAGGATCCAAGCACCAGAAGGAAAAGTAGGAGAAGCAATCCGGGGAATAGAACAAGTAGAGCAAGTGCAGGAACAGTGGCCTGGCCTGCTCTGCAAGTCATCCTGAGGTCCTGTGCGGCTGGGGACTAGAATTCAGAAACAGGAAAGAAAAGCAACCTCAGGAGAGTGGGAGGCAGAGATCTAGTCATAGGCCCCTGTGTGCCATACCAAGGAGTTAGTGTTACATTCGGCAGGTTATGAGAAACACTGGAGAATTTTCAAATAGAATGAGATGATCCCCTTGCACATTAGAAAAGAGAAAAAAAAATGAATCAGAGAGTTTTGAGTCTGGAGATTATGAAACCAGTTAGGAGCGTATGAGACCATTTAGAGCACCAGAGTAATCCTGATGAGAAGTAATTTAAACATCAACTTAGGCAGTGGCAGGGGAGATGGAGACATGGGTTCAGCTGCGAGAGGTGTTGGGGTTAGAAAGAGAGGCTTGCTGAGTCTACTTGATAGGTGAGGGAGAAGGCCAAACCTAAAATAGCTACCAGGTTTCTAACTTGGCTGACTAAATGGATCAGGGTACCCTCACTGGGGTGGAAAATACAATCATGTGAAACATCAAGATGTTTCAGTCAATGCCAGACTGCATATATGTTCCTGTATACAGTCGAGTGTGTAGTAGACTATTCCAGTTAGGGTTTTGTCGTTACACAACCTCACTCTACACACACTCTACAATGTTTATACAATGATGAAATCATCTAACGACACATTTCTCAGAATGTATCCCCATTATTAAGCAACATATGACTATAATAAGAGGCAAAGCCTTGGAAGAGGGGTGGAGAAGGTGTTGAAAATGGCTACTAGACAAGTGGAATTGTGAAGATGTGAAGTATAAAATTGGAAACATAGTTGGAGAGAGATGTTTGGTAGTCATCAGCATGTGAGTGATAATTGAAGCCATGGGAGTTCATAAAATAACCAGCATGTAGTTTAGGAAATGGCTTTTGATAAAGACAAGGAAACAACAAATTTTAGGATGTATACATAAAATAAGGAGCCAATAAGAGATACTAAAGTTGAGCAGTCAGAAAGGTCAAAAGAGGGGCCTCCCTGGTGGCTCAAGCGGTTGTCTCAGCCTATGAAACTATTGAAAGTCATGGCAGCACGAGTTCGATCCCCAGCCAGGGAGATTCCCACATGGTGCAGCAGACCTCTCCTGCCTCACCCGCTGCTCCCCTCAGCAGTGTACTTCACTCAATCTGCCTGTTCTGCTCCCTACTCCATCTCCGGTGAATCCTGTCACCGCCCCCACTCCTCCACACCTCTGGGCTACACCCCAGCTCTTGTATGCATAAATAAGTAAATCTTTTTTGGTCTTTTTTAAAAGAAAGGTCAAAAGAAAACCAAAGGAGATTAGATATCTTGGATACTGAGGGAGAAGAGCATAATCTCACTCTAATTCACCTTTATCAGAGACTAGAGATCTATTTTCTGAAAAAACTAACCTAAAGGAGTTCTGGACCTAAGCACAAGAATGGACAGCATAGACTGAATGCAGGGCAGTGAGAGGTTATACAGACATTCTCCACCTCTCCTTCCCTGATCTATTACCAAAATGCAGGCAGCCTGCCCTAGGGAGGATCCTGGGAGTCTATTTGTAGAAACTACTGGAAGATGCACTTCAAGATGGAAAGGGAAGGGTGGGGGATGAGGGAAGAGGGATAGGCAAGTAAGCATAAGAAGAAGAAAAGAAACCCAGGAAACAGAGGATTCAAAATAGGCAAAAGAACACCAGGACAGCAGCTGTGCAGGAGGCCTGGGGACGACCAGCCTGGTCTCAGCAGGGAAGCAGAGGGCTGAAATAGGCAGGCCTCCAGGGAGAAATGTGGAACTGATGTGTTTAAGTGTTTGGAAATATTACTGATATGTGTTTGGCAGAACTATTTGGAGCATTTGGAAAAAATAAAGATAGATACATAGAAAACCAAGCAGATGAAAAATTAAAATAATTTTTTCTTTTGGTGGGAGGAAAGTAGTAAGAAGGAATATAATCATAGTATACTACCTGGCTCAGGAGGGAAGACTATATAAATTTACACTGCAAACTTATAAATATACAAACTTATAAATGCTCAATGCTGAGTTATAAAAAGTGTGATGCAATTATATTGAGAAAATGGGGAAAAGGAAAGAGAGGAGGGAGGCATGTGAGACAGCTGAATCCTCATCCATCAAAAAAATAATGAGAAGGCAAAAGATAGTATCTAAATATGATAAATAAAGCCAGAGTACAAGTATATTATTGAGAAATATGGAGGTAAATATCCAAAGAAGTAGTTAAGAGTTAGAAATTTTTTTCTCCAGGGAATAAACCTGAAGGAGAAGGGGAATGAGGTAAGAAATAGCTCTGTACATTGTCTTTTAGCAATGGCTGACATTTTAGCTATGTATATAGACAACTTTTATAAAAATAAAAATTAAAGAATAAATGAGAAGCATGGACATGGAGACAGAAAAGGTTGAGTGTTCTGTCACTGACTTAACTGGGAGGAGACCAGGCTGTAGCTATAAATAACTACACAGTGAAAGAAGTATTTCACGAAAATATAAGAGGCAAGAGCATATTTATTTCCTGTGCAGAAGTAGTGGGTGAAACAGAAAAAAGGAAAGCACAGAGGATGAGGAGTAACCAGGGATGAGGCTCTGGTGGAGGAGTTAAGAGAGGAAACTTGTTTTGTCTGGGTTGGGAAATATTGGAAACATCCCTTCCTATTTTACTGGGAAATCCTCTCTGTGCCCAACTCATTGTTACCTCTTCCTCTGTATGTGTGTAAGTGGGCTCCCACAAAAGTGTGCTCTTCTTATCTAGTATCCTATGGTTTAACAATCAGGGACGTCTCACCACCCTCACCCCCACCCTAATTTTATGAATCTTTGAGGTAACAAGAAATTAAAGTCTTTGTATATCTTACATTCTCGGACAAGTCTTCATTTCCCTGAAATCATACTTTTCCCTCACTACATATCAAAGTTATTTCTTCACCTTTTCACAATTTTAAAAAAATATATATGTTTTTCACCTTTTGGGGAAGATGTTCAAGTGAGAGATCTGTTAACACTGTACTCTCAATAAATACACTAAAATCTCTAGACAACCCAATTGCCACCATCAATCAGTCCTCACTGAAAATATAATAAAAATGCTTGTAGAGTGTGAATAACCCCATTTGAGCAGATGATCTGGACAGGAAGGTCATTTTCCAGACAGGATAAATTCCCTTTCGGGCAGGGTCCCATACAGGAACATTTCTGGTGTGTGCTAAATGGCCACCATCATTGTGTGCTGAAATAGGCAACACATGAAAATTATTCTCAGGAGGGAACACCACACCTCCTTTTGTAGCTGTGCAGATTTGCCATGAACATCTCCAGGGGATGCCGTCCCACTGAAATCTGTAAAAGGCACCCCACACCCTCCTCCAGGGATTTCTAGGGTGGGTCCTCAGCAGCCCTCCTGAAACCTTTTTTATTTTACCACACACTGTGGTTCCAGAATAGGGGAAAGACTAACCTTTTAATCCCATTCACTCTTACAAAAGTGTATTAGGGGCCTCCCCGGTGGCGCAGCGGTTAAGCGCTGCACTGTGGAGCTGTCGGCAGCGGCGACGCGAGTTCGACACCCGGCCGGGGAGAATCCCACATGGTGGGGCAGACCTCTCCTGCCTCACCCGCTGCTCCCCTCAGCAGTGTATTTCTGATCTGCCTGTTCTGCTCCCCACTCTGTCTCTGGTGAACCCTCTCGCCGCCCCACGCCTCTGGCCTGTGCCCCAGCTTGTATGTATAAATAAAAAAATTTAAAAAAAAAAAAAACAAAAAAAAAAAAACAAAAGTGTATTAGATTGCATCTTAAAAACATTATATTCACAAATGGAAGCTGAAGTTGGAGTGTATTTAATCCTCCATCTCCCATCCCCAGTGGATTTCCTTTCTAATATGTGGTTTAAAATAAAGCTATCCAATAAATGTAGAGTTGGTTCTAAAATTTCAAAGAAAAGCTGCCATGGCGGTTGCTCTTTATCATTTCTGAAAAGTGAATTATGTGGGCTCTGCCAAGTTTTCTTAGTGGTTGTACTTTGTAGGTGGCTCTGTTCCAAGAGCCAGATGTATAAACATCCTGTCCATGTACTGTTAAGCCTTTTGGAGCACTCCCCCAAGCGTGGTATGGACTTCAGGCAGAAACGACATAGGGCAGTGTGAGCAGGTAAAAGCAAAAACAGCAGCAGTGACAAGATTATGATAAAGTCACGTGGGTAGAGATAATGCAAAAGGAATATAGTGTTTTATTCTCTTGACACCTTCATCTGCTCAAATGCAGTATGTTATGGTACAGTAACACTAAATGCCCTAAGTGTCAAGGACATATTTGAAAAACAGTGAATGTTCTTGTTTTTGAAAGGAAAGGCTGTCCATTTTGTAAAAGGAGAAAAATCTCCTATTAAAAAATACAACTCAGTATTCAAAATGGCACGATCTCCTATGTAAGCCTGTTCAAAATTACATTTCACAGTCTTTTTTTTCTCAGTCTCTCCTTTTACCTTGAAATCCCACTATGGCATGTCAAATATTGTTCAGTATTTTTTAATACATAAGCTAAGAACTGATGAGTTGTAGATACAGAGATATGACTAAAATCAATGTGAATACTGTGGCATCTACGACGGTACAATTCAAGTCCAAGTTCTGTAAGAGGGGGAGATTCAATGTGGAAAGAATTCACAGATGAGCATTTTTGACATGAAGCATGATGACTCATGGGCTAAAACTAACTATACATTTTTTTTTTAATCTACCTGTTCCCAAATATCAAGAGCAGGCACTATCCTAATAGTTTTGGAAATCTCACAATTCAGAAAGGGAAAAATAACCTCCAAATTGAAGCCATAGTTTGTAAAATTCATTAATTGGCTCAAAAATTTTGACAAAGGTACTACTTACATGATCACTTGTATGCTAAGCTGCTGGTTATTAGCTTTGAACTCATTTGTGGTGATTTGACTACGAAGCACAATGTCCACTTTAACGTGGTTAATCTTCTCAGAAAGATACCTGGATTTTGCATTCACATACTGTTTCATGCTTACTAAATCATGCTTAAAATTAATGAAAATGTTACAAACACAAGTAAAACCAACAACAGTAATAATCCATTTCACATTGTACATGCAATCATGCATGCACACGCACATACACACACACACAATCGCAATCATGCACTGGTTCTTTACTTGCAAGTAAAGTTCACACTTAACTGAGGAAAATATTTGAATTTGAATAAGCTATGCATGATGTCATTTTTTTCTTGGCATTAATATATCAGAATTGACTTTCTGCTATTTTTTCTCCATTACAACCTCTGTTGCATTATAAAGGGCCATTTGGCAGCTCAACTCAAACTGCAAAATTTAAATCAACTGCACACTTGAATAGAGCATGTATCTGAGATTAATAGTTCTGAAATCATTGTCTGAAATGCTGGTGATGTTTTGGAGATGGCCACAACTTCTACAATACACACACACAAAAATAAGTAAAACTCTATTTTTAGGATTCCATATTTCATTTCCATTTTATTTCACATTCAAATTTCTTGAAATCATCTTAAAGGCTTATGTTTTTGCAAAACTTTAGGGGTCCTCCCTGTGGTAGAATGTTTTCCAGCAAATCTGGAATTTGATAGAAGCAAATGACAACTGTCGAACTATTTCCTATTTCATGATGGGATTTTTGAAAAAATCAGTTATTGTGGAATGAGGCCACTTAAACTTGAATTATAGTTAAGGAATATGGAGCTGGCATTAGGTGGGATGGGATCCAGCCCCCATATCTTACTGATGATGAAACTAAGGCAGATGGGCTAACTGGTGGGTCCATTTCCTATAAGCAAAACTGGGACTTGACACCAGGCCCTGTCTCAAGCCAAGTGTCCTCACCAAAACACATCACAAAGAGTAGTTTTGCTAGTCAGTTCTTTTCCCCAGCATCAAAAAATATCACAAAGTAGGAAAGACACATGGCTATTAGTTGATTATTTTATAAACAAGATATTTAAAACTTAAATTAGTACATGTAAAGAGTTGGCACAGACAGATGAAGATTCTTTTTCATGGCAGCAGTAGCATCTGCACAACATACCCCCTCAGCCACTGCCCTCAGCCCTTCCCCCCTCCAAGAGAGGTAGCGCTGCCGGCAGATTTCTTCAGCTCTATTTTCATAGACTGAGTCTCAGCTCGAGGCTCGAATTTGGTCAGATTTCCTGCTCCTGGGGCTGCCACTACTGGCTTTCCTGCTTTCATACCTTTTGACATAGGAATGCGGGTGGGTGTAGGCCGCTGGGATGACCCATCTTGTCCTGACTGTAAGAGAGAAAATATAGAGACACAGGGAGATGTTGGTGAGTTTCCCCTGAGTATGCTATTAATCAGAACATTTAGCAATATTCCTGCCACACAGGAATAGTCATATTTTAGCTCTTTCCCAGATGAAGTTGCTATAAACTTGGAATGGGTATCTAGTTCATTCTGATTGCTCCCTTTACCCTCTCCTCCAATGTCTTTACCAAACCTTCTCTTCCCATGCCCCTAACCTATATCCACTATTTGTCCTAAAGATCACTTTTTGCTTTACAGAGAAAACAAAGTCCACTGGCATAAACTCAGGCAACTTTACTCCAACTGTTGCTCAAATTATCTCCACTTTCTTTAGTTTAAGCAGTTTTTCTTTCATCTTATAGTGACACCAGACTCTCTTCATTTTTCATTGTCACTGATGACCGCACCCACCTTAAAGTACCCTTAAAACTCTTGTTGTGGTTTCCTACCTGAGTCTCACCCATCCACACCCAGGTGACCACTCCTTTTCCACTTCTTGCTGGCTCCTTGTTTTACCTTACTTGCATGCTGAAAGTGGAGGTCACTATGTTACATTCTCTGTCCTCTCTTGTTTTGTTTTTATTGAGAATGGTTTAGTTTATACTCAGGCTACAAAATAGCCTCATCATTTAATCTTTTGACTTTGAATGACTACACAGTGGGCAGTTCATCCACCTTTTAATTCTTCATGTTCATCCTGAGAAATACCTATGTGTTGGTGGGTCCCATCGGCAAGCCTTCAATGCTTTCCTGAAATACAGATTTGTATTTCCAACTATTTGCTAGACATATTAAGTGTGCTCCAGGTATCTCAAATATAACATGCCCCCAAAATTACTTATCCTCTTTCCCAAACAGTAGTTTCCCTGTTTCTCATTCCATCCACCCAGACAGCCAAGTCAAAAACCTCACAGCTACCTTCTGAACTCAATTTTTCGTAAAATTTTCAATTCTATCTTCGGTATATCTCTGTCCTCATTTTCACTACCATAGTTCAAGTCTGCATTGCCTTTCTCCTGGAGTATCCCTGTCCTCAATCCCTCAGCCTGTCTCCTCTCCTATAGTCTTTGAACTGTTTCATAGACACGTCTTTCTAAAGCACATATAATGTAGCTTTTCTCTTATCATTTCCCTTTTAATGGTTCTCTCTGCCTACTCTATGTGATTAAAAGTCAGTTTCAGAAGATGTAAGCCTCTTTTCAACATCTGACCCAATTTGCCTTTCCTTTTTCTGCTCTTGCATTCTGTCTCCATGCCCACCTGTCCCAGCACGATGAACTGCTCACCAACCCCAAAGATGCCAGGTCCTTCACATGGTCAGACCTTTGCATGTACTATTCTCTCAGTATGCACCTTCTTTTTCCATTTTGAGGATCTCTCTCCATTTGTAAAAACTTCCTACTCAATGAAGCTTTCTCTGGTGGTTCCTTTTATGTACCTCTATCTTAGATACACCAGGTGTGTTCTAATCCTGCCTCTCCCACCAAGAATTTCTAAAGGCCCTCTTTACAAGTCAGCACCACACCCGGTGCCTAAAATGTAGCTGACAATAAATGTTGAATGAATAAATGCACAAATGAACTAGCCTCACTATTCAGTTTCTAAGATGGATGTCCCAAACATTCTGTTGTCCTTGATTTTTGTGGGATCTTATCTAACTGAAGTAAATGGCCACAGACATCTTAAAGACAGTTGTTTTGAAATCGTAATTGTGTATGGAGTTTAATCTGCAAAATTGTTGCTATAGAAAGTTAAGCTATCTTAATCTGGCCCTTAACAGGGAGTAGAAAGTTCCAATAGAAAATTTGCTCTAAATTCCACCAATTTTCACCTTCTTGGCTTTTGTGTTTTTTTTAAATAAAATTCAGCAGAGAGAAACAAGGCTCTGCACCACCAAGCCATGCTCTGTGTGGCCTGAAAAGTAATATTGAAACAATTGAAAGGGAAGCTTAATCCTGAATGCTATTCGGCTCCGGAAAGCCAACAATGAAAAGCTTTACTGGCAAAGCAATTAGCAATTCACACTTTGAAGTCTGCTATGAGTTTATGATCATGCGCAGAGATCAAAGTAAATTATACTGAAGATATGGGAAAATAAACCACAGTTTCTATATATAACTAATAAGCTTCCCGTCTATCTTAAGAGTTTCCAATATATACCTTAGAGAGTTGTTCAGAGTTTAGAAATCATAAATTTTAGTAATTAGTTTAAATTAATGTCTATTACCTAAACAGCACATGCTTTTTTGTAATTTCATTTACTAATTTTATCCCAATAAATGAAGATACTCCCTGGAAATATTTTGAAAAACAGAATTTACTTTCATATTCCTGGGTCTATCCTTTGGACATGGATTTTTTAAAATCATTCATTTAGCCTCTGAGTGGCTATTAAGTAAATATTTAACAAGTACCTGCTGTCTGCAAGATACTGTTAATAAAATGCAGTATTTAGACATAAACTCATCTTTACTTTTGAAAATATTTCTGGTAATAAAATATTTAAATTTTATATTTGGAATAAAGGGTGATTATAATCATACCTAGTTACATATTGACTATTTTAGGTCAAAGACATAAAATGCAGGTATCTATACATTGACTGTCTCCTGCAATATCCATTTTAAAAATTATTCTAAACTAAGGATCAAAATTTAAACTTTATTACTTATTACTATATGTTGACATTACAAAGAGGCCATCTTTGCAAGTAATTTGGGGGGGTCACCTTAAGTTAGATGAAAAAAAGAAATTTTCCCTCAAAATTACCTTTTAAAATGTTAGGCTACTTTTTATTTTCAATTCTTGGTATAGACAGTCCTCTAAGAAACATCTGTTAGCAGGTTCAGGTAGAGTGAGGGCATGAGTTTTTGTTTCATTTGGGGCTCTGGTTGATTCTAACTGCACACTTCTCCTTCCTCCTCTCAGTCTGCACTTTGAAACCTCTGCAACTCACCAATGACTGGGTTCCTCGGGAAGATGAGGTTGTAACCGGTGTTATGGTGATAGTACTTGTCACTTTGCTCGCACCAGGTCGAGAGGAAAGGTGGTTCCTGGGAGAGCGAAGAACGGTGCCAGTGGAAACCTCCTTTTCAGCTGTCACGTTGACGGGTCGGACAGTAATAACAGGACTAGTTCCTTCAGCTGAAGTACCTGGGGATCGCTTAAACTGAGAACCTAAGTGAATATGAATTTTATTGTCTTCTGTGGTAATGATATTGGCATTGGAGTTGTATTTCCGTACTGGAGTTGGAACAGTCTGTTTTTCTGGGGTGACTTTGAAGACAGTCCTTCCCACGGGTATTTCCTGGGATTCGGGAGAGACGGCAATCTCTGGCGCTGCTGTTGTGGACACGGTCATTATCTGAATGGGAGATGTGGGCCTGTCCGCAAACACACCTCTTCCACTTTCTGGAGTCTTCTCTCTGGCAAAAGTAGTAATCGTGACTGGGGACATGGCTCGTTCTGTGCCAAGAGTACTATCTCCACTTTTTTGTTTTTGAGACATAACATTGGGTGATGGAATAATTGTTATCCTTGGTTTCTGATTCCCGAGGGTAGGAATGACAGTGGTACTGGAAAAGAATTCTTCCGACGTCGGGCTTGTTATCTCCAATGTCGCAGTACTGTTTTCATGGTCTGGTGTCACTCGAATATGCAGGGGCTGGCCCTGCTTTGGAGAAAGGACCAGCTCTCCTGGTTGCCCTGGACTAGAATTTGTTCGAGGTCCTTTATCTTGAGTGATTGGGGGCCCATTTTCCCTTTTTCTCATCCATGGAATCCAAGACTTTCGCATAGTGAGCTCATTTGCTGCTGGGGGATACCTGTCTAGAACAGAGGATCGTTCCATAGGTTTTTTCAGTCCCACCTGTCGAAGATTACTCATGATATGATTTTCTTCTTGAAAGGATTTCCGTATAAATACTGCTGGTGTTTCTTCCTCTGCAGCCTCATGGCTGACTACATCAGTCTGTACTCCAGTAGACGTCACAGGAATATCCACCATTCTTCTTCCATTCACGCTGGGTCTAAGAGCTCTGCTATAACGCTTAGAAAGTTCCAACTCTTTGGTCAGATTGAGGACCTCCTGCCCCATGTTTTTGTTCTTGTTTTCTTCTTCCATAAATCTTTGTTGAAGAACAGAATAATCCACTTGGAGCTGAGAGAGTTGATCTTCTTTGTTCATTAATTCATGAATCTTCTCTTTAAGAGCTTGCACTTCAGCCTTTAAGTCTCGACTCTTAGCTTCTTCTAGCCGAAATCTGTGTCTTAGCTCAGCTTCCTGGCTCACAGCCTCACCTTTCTCAATTGCTTTATTCTTGGCAATCTGGTGCTTTATCTCCTCCAGTTGTTGAGATAGGAAGTTAGCCTTATCCTGCTCAGTTCTAAATTTCTGCTCCAGCTGATCATACTCGTCCTCTGTCTTCATCAAATCCCCTTCAACCACCTCCAATTGTTGGAGACGTTTCTTTAGTCTCTCAATTTCAAGTGTTAGCTCCTTAATCTTGTTATCTTCTGGGCAGGGAAGCTCAGATCCTTTTCGAGATCTTCCTCTTGTGATCTCTCTTTCTACTTCCTCTATCCCATCAAGTCTCTTTTTTAATAAGCTAACACTGCAGCTTAATTCAGAGGACTTTTCTTTTTCACTTTTCAATTTGCCTACTAACTCATCTCTCTCTTTTGTCAAGTTGTATACCCTTTCCTCCATTTCAGATTTTAGTTTTAAAAGTTTCTTACTTTCTTCAATTAGTTTTTCAGTTACATCCATAACCTTCCCTTGTTCCACCTTAAAATTTTTATTGAGTCCATCCACTTTTCTTTCTTCTTGCTTTATTTTTTCCATCATATTTTTTCTTTCATCAACCAGCATTACAGTAAATGACTTCAACTTTGTAAGATCATCTTTTAGGCTTAATTCAGCCTTTTCCAACCTGCTTTCGGAACATTCCAGCTCTTTAACTCGACTCTTGACTACCTCCAACTCATTCAGCAGGTCTTTAGTTAAGTTCTTTTCTTTCTCCAGATTTAAATGTAGCTGGGTGCACTCAGATTTACTCTTGCTGAATGCTTCTTCTAATTTCTCCAGTTCAGACATTCTCTTCTGTAACTTCTCAACTTCAAGTTTGAGCTCCCGACTATGGTGTTCTTCTTCTTGCAGCTTCTTCCTCAGTTCTCTGCACTGAGATTCAGTTTTGGTGATCTCCTCATCTTTACCCTCCATTTCAAGCACACGCTTCCGGAGATTTTCCACTTCGGCCATGAGGCTGGAATTGCCACATTCTCCTTTGGCAATTTTATCTCTTAATTCCTGAAGTTCCTCCTCTGCTTTTTGAAGACTTTTGTTGGTCTCTTCTAGCTCCTCGATTCTTTGAGTTAAGCCAACCAGCTTGAGCCTCAGTTGCCTATTATGAGACTCTTGATTAGCCAACTTAGCATTCATCTCTTCATGCTCTTGAGAAAACCTCGAAGCCTTGTGTTCAAAATCCACTTCTAACTTCAGTAGTTTCTGCCTGTCTTCTTTGGATTTGGAAGTAATGGCTTTCAGCTTTTCTTCTTCTTCCCTTAGTTTCTGAGTAAGATCCTGTACTTTCTGGCTTTGCAGGCCAAGTTGCTCAATATGCATTTGCCTTTCATCCACCAGCATGAGTGCAAAGGACTTGAGTTTCACAAGCTCATCTCTTAGTTTATTGAGCCGCTTAGCGTTTTCCTTTTCTTTGCGGGCTTGATAAGCCTTTTCTTGTTCAAGGAGCTTTTTCAATCTAGGAAACAAGAGATCCAAAATATTGTATTTTAATGTTATACATGTATTATCATAAATATCAAAAGATTAATCAGGCTTTGATAGTAAATAAAAGATGAAATGCTACTATAACAAATCCCTTATCAACTGCTCTAATATATAGTTTAACAAATGCCATTAGCAAAACTAATCAGAAGTCAGAATATTGATTTCGCTTAGAGAGGAGTAGTTACCAGAAAGGGGGTGAAGAGGACTTTCAAGGTACTAGTTTATTTTCATGACTTACGTATTGGTTGCTCAAGATTGTTCAGCTTATAAAATTTCAATAACTGGAACACTTATGCTTTCTGCATAGATATTATACTTTGATAAAATAACCATTGGATAAAATTTAGACTGTATGATAATAGTGACTATTTCTGTAGTGCCTTTTGTGTTCTACAAACCTTACAGGGAAGAGGCAAGACAAGCTTTCTGATAGAAAACTGATCTACATAAACTGATTTTAGTTAACACCAGAACCTGCACAGAATTTTGTCTCAGTTTTCTGATTTAAACAATTTTTAAATAGAGAACTAGCTAGAGAGGAAGTTTGAATTGTTACCAATAAAAATGTGATAGCCACAGGAATTACTAAGTTTTAGATATATGAAATGCATTTTCTCTAAGGAGTTTATGTACAGCAGTGACTATCATTCTTTTATTGATCAGTTGCTGATACCAATTTTTGATAATTATTTTCAACTACCCATAAAAACAGTTAAAGTAACAATCATACTAACCATATCTAGCATAGAAATACATTTAGTAATTTATGTTTATAAAAAAGTAAATTATAAACAACCACTAATGTGTATTTAAGTACATTTTTTCTTTCAATATGTTCTATGCCTTAAATATTCTGAATGACTTATTCATACTATGACTAGATTAGCTGTTAGCGAAGTAAATAGAAGTTAATAGCCTCACACTATATTGTGCCAAAAAATGATTGGGCATACACATAGAGGCTATTTATAGTCAAATTCAGTGTCATAGTTTTTACAGAAATGACTCTGATGATGTCATTAAGATGATTTAATAGAATTTTTTAATGAAACATATGCTTATATTTAAGCATCTGTTGATTAAATGTATAACTTCCAAAACCCCATGACTTAATTTCTAAAATGGGAGAAAAATGTTCTCAAATTCTACAGAATTAAGTAAGCAATACTTTAATAAACTCATTAACTATGGTTCTTGTATGCATAAAATGACATTTACCAAATGCCCCAAAACAGACGACTGGATCAAGAAGATGTGGGATATATACACAATGGAATACTATTCAGCAATCAAAAAAGATAAGCTAATGCCATTCGCAGCAACATGGATGGAGCTGGACGGGATTAGGCTCAGTGAAATAAGTCAGAACGAGAAAGAAAAATATCGATGGTTTCACTTATAGGAGGAATATAGGGGAATCAAACAAGGGATTAAGAAAAAAACAACAATAATTAGAAAACATAACAAAACAAAATTAAACAGACAACTATAATTCAGAGACATTGTGTAGGGGAGGGTGAGGGAGAGGGTTCAAAACGAAGGTGGGAAGAACACAAAGGGACTATGGTGATGGTGCACGGGTGAATTGGTGGTGGAAATTTTAGGGGGACTACACTTGAGAAAAGAAAGCAAACATTGTTAAAAAAAAGAAAAGAATGAACAAAGATGTCATATATATATGTGTGTGTGTATATATATATATGTATATAAAAATGGCATTTAATGACTGTTTTCCTTTATTACTTGAAGCCAAAACAACTGAAAAAATGTCACAAAATCATAGAAGAGAATTTATGGGACATTTTCAAATTCCTTGACCTTCACTAGACTGCCAGAGATGAATTCATTGAATATATCACTGCTTTCAACTTTAAGCTTAAAATATTAAAACATCTAAACTTCTTTGCTTAAATATCTCATGCTGCTACTGCTATTGTAGGAGGTGGGTTGATGTGGCTAAAGTATAATTATGGAGTCAGACATAACCAAATCCAAATTCTGTTTCTGCCATTTTCTAAGTGTATAACTTCTGGCCCAGTCACTTAAACTCTCTGACCCTGTTTTCTTACTGTCAAAGGAAGAAGTGAGGGATATGTATACCTATCTCATGGAAATGTCCTGAAGATTGAGATCGTAGAAACAAAGTGACTGACACAAAGACTCAAGACATGGATGTAGTAAAACACAAAACAAATGCTAAGAACTAGAGGGTATACTGTTCTCTCCATTTGAAGTCTGTCAGATGCATTTATGTTTAATATATAAAAATTTGTATGTCATTACTTTGTCTTTGATGGTAAGACCTGGGGCATTAACATTTCTGCCAGAGGAAAGAAGGCTTTCTGATCAGAATAGTAGAAGGAAACCCTGTGAGACAGAGCATGAATGGCAGGAATTGGGTTTCCAGGAAACCACATTTTTCAGGTACTCTTTGCAGTGACTATTTCTCTTTTTCTAGTCCCATTTGTTCCCTCGCTTTCTTTTTCTCTCACATGCTAAATCCTTCCTACCTCTTAAAGTGGCCCCATTCTCTGCGTGCTCCCCATATCCAGTTGGTGTGGGGGTATCTTCACTAGATCCAGGACTACAGAAAGTTGCAAGGCTCAGTTGAGACAGCCAATAGCCATGTGCAAAAACATCTGCATTTAAATTTCCTCAGGCAAGACATTGGGGATGGGAAGGATGAAATGAATTGGGAAGATTTTGCAAAAAGTGGCACGGGCTTGAGACTGTTCTCTAGGAGGATGTGACAGAGAGAGAGCAGCACACATCTCGGGTCTCGTGGGACAAAAAGTGACAGAAGTCGCAAAAGGAAGGAAAGTTATGGGTGATCTTAAGGCTGTTTTGTCAGCATGTACACAGAAACACAGGGCTAAAAGCCTGTAAGATTTTTTAATGTCTCTTTCATTTGCCTTGTTTACTATTTTTGCTTATCTCTTCTCTTTAAAAAAGTTCTAACCTCTGCTACAGAGAAACAAGAAAAAGGGTTTTATTCACATTTGGACCAGAGTGTTGGGGCAGCAACATCTGGGGCCTCATGGGACAAACAATTACTTATTGTCAATTTATCATTCTACTCTCAGATGTCTTTTTTTTCTTTCCCCATACCTAGAAATCTTAATCTTTATGTTAAATATAATTTTCAGAAGTATTATGTAACTATTCACAAAATGTAATGACTATAGCATATTACGTTTCTTTTTCAAACAATAGTTACAATTTAATTTTGTGCTTTAAACAATCAATTGTTGGGCCAATTGATTCTTGGGCACTTTTTCCAGGTAATTAAGCTATTTAAGGAGCAGAATAAGAGGGCTGTGGCATTCTTGTGCCAATTGGTTTCACTATCTCCTCACCAATTTCCTCTCTGCCCATCCTGCCATTGTTTAGCCATCACTGGTTCTAAATATATATTAGCATAACAGGAAATTACCCAGACCAAGATATGAAGATGAATTAGTACCCTAATTATTATCGGCAGTTACAGGCTAAGCCTTGCGTATTCTGAAATCAAATTTATTTTTAGCTAGTTGTTCATTTTCTGCAAGTATTTTATCTTATTTAGAGAACAAAAGGAAGACAAGCAGATGATTTAGTAAGATTTCCAGAATTCTCTTGCCTTTCTTAATAGCTATTCTTAAACGTATTATACATTTCTCTTCTCAAACTGAGTAAAACTCCAGTCATTAATAAAAGATAGGTCAATACACAGGACTCTCTAAACACTCTCAAGAACTCCCTTTTGCTGACATCAATCCATTCAGTAGCATGGAATCAAACCATATTTTTTTAGCTTTCATATTTGTCATTTGTTATAAATATGTTCAGAAATTCAATTGTTTTCAATTATTAGACTTTAAAAGTGTATGCCCAGATGCTCTAGATTGCTTTTTTATATATATATATAATATATATATGTAAAATATATTATATATATATATATGTCAAGACTCAAGTTGTATAATTAAAATTGGTGAATTTTGTTGTATGCAAATTATCTCAATTAACAAATATAGCAGGAAGAAAATAATATAAAAAGACCTGGACAGTGTTGCAAGAGATCATATGTAAAGAGAGAAAAGTTGTAAACATATATTACGAGAGCATCAAAATGTGATAGAAAACATAAAGTAGATTATTAATCTTAAGGCAGAATGAAGTGAAAGTTGAGGTAGGAAAGGGAAAGAGAAGATGGAATAATAATTTCAGGTGTGAGTGGGAATACTAAAAAGAAAAATTTTCTGGGAAAGTAATGTTTCAGGTACTAGAAAACCACTAACCCTGCTTTTACTTCAAGCTGCTCTTAAAAGCTCACCACAAACTCTAAATTTCAATGGCACCCAATTTTTAAAAATATAGAAAAAGTTTTGATAATATAGTATCTTATTTACCAACTAACTTATCTATTACATCTAGACAATGTGTGAAGTACTTTATTATTTCATTTCATTTCACAAAAACCCTTTGAGCAAAATATTACTGTTTTATAAATATGGGAAATTATTTTACTTAATCAAGGCAATAGGGTTAAAAAGGGGTAGTTTTGGATTTTGAACCAAATCTGTTTGACCACAATGTGCTTTTAATAACAATGCTACTCCTCAAATAGATATTACTTGAATATCACAAATTCGCAAAACTTTGTGTTTCTTTAAATTAATTTCATCTTGCTTGGTTAAGTCTATCACTTTTGGAATTGTCATGATCTCCTTGAATTCTTTTGTGACCCAATATATCAGGTTATACCTAGTATTGTGTCAATGGTAAAATGACCCCAATTATTAATAACAGCTCAGGTCAATGCACAGAGCTCTCGAAACACTTTCAAGAACTCCCTCTCACTGACATCAAGCCATTCAGTAGCAGTGACATTGTCATTCAATTAGTCCTTATCTTGGTCCTTATATCTTCTATCCTCCCAGTCCTCCCTTATAAACCTGTCCCAACTGACATCTCCCTCATGCAGTCAACTACCACCAAATTCTTCCATAAACTGAAAATCTAGAGTTATCCTTGAGTCATTTCTTTTACATTCCCGTATTCATTTCTTCAGTTAACCTTGTCAACTCCATCTTCACAATATACCTGGAATCTAATTGTTTCTCACCTCCATTGCTATCGTCCTGGCCAAACTGCCATCATCTCTTATATGGATTATTGCAGTGGACACCTAAACTGACTCCCAGCTTCCATTCTTGCTCATCCTCATTCTCTGTCAAGAAGCCAGAGTAATCCTAAAAACGGGGTCAATCAAATAATGATTTAACTTCCCTAGGCTAAAAATTAGGAATAAATGGAATTAAACTCTAACCACCCTTTGTTCTCTCTTCCCACTACCCTCACCTCATGGTTAACTATTAACTGGCTCCAGATGCAGTCCCCGAACATGGAAAATTGTTACATCCTTAATAACATTCTATGTGTACCTTTGAGTTGATAGTGGCATCTGAAACAAACATCTGCTGATTGCTAAATTAACACCCTGCAGGGAGAGTCAGGCAACTTGACTCCTGTGGGCTGGCATGCCCAGCATCTCCTCAGACCCAGAAATGGGAAGCCCCACACTTCCCTCACATTCCTCCCCCTACCATTCCAGGAGCCAGCTCATTAGGGTGCTTACAGACCACTAACTGCCTTGGTGGCCATATTGTACAATAAACTCCTCTGTGTGAAGACTTTTCTCATGATTCAGAGTTTGGCCTTCTGGGTATGAGCTGTTTTTACCCTAAAGCATAGCTCTGTGGGAACAAAGAAGAATGTCAGCTAAGTCATACCAGGCCAAGGGAGTCAGGGACCCTTCAAAGAAGAGTTGACTCTTGACCTGAGTTAAGTAGGGACTTAGTATGTGAAGAAGGTAAAGAAAGAGTCCTCTAGACCAGAGGTTAGCAAACTATCATCTCTGGGCCAAATCTAGACCAAGGCTGTATTAGCAAGGCCCTTGAACTAAGAATGGTTTTTAACTTTTTTTAAGGGTTATAAAGCATAATGAAAAAGAATACACAGCAGACACTGCATATGTTCTACAAAGCATAAAATAGGAATCTAATGGAAACAGCATGTAAAAGCACAAAATTGGGAAATAGGAGTCACTTTTCAAAGCACAGCAGGCAGCTCAACTAAAATGTCCCTGTCAGGACAGTAAAGAGGGGGGAATGGGAGGATGGGCTAGAAAGGAAGGGTAAGTCAAACAAAGCACTCCAGGGACTGGGGATGAATCTGAACTTTGGATTCAGAATATAAGTGAATTCAACAGTTATACAGAGAATGGAGGGATATGGCCAAGAAGCAGGAGGTCAGTTAGGAAACCACAAAAGCAAGAAGTAAGAAGTGTAATAGAGGCTAAACTGAGATTGTCATTGAAAAAGAAGAATGAGGAGGGGAAGAACATTTTAAAAGAAATTGGAAGACGTAGTACACATGGTGATTTTTAGGAGATGGAAAAGATAGGGTGAGGATGAAAAGGGAGAAATTTGAACTGATTTTCTAGCTTCTGGAAGTACCATTAGTTGGATGTCAGCACTCATCACATATAGGAAAATATAAAAGTAGAAAGAGCTTTGGAGGAAAAGTCATGAAGTTCCAAAAAGGCACATTGACTTTGACATTCTAAGAACTTACAAGTGAAATGCTTAATGGAAAGTAGGCCTGGAGTTCAGGATATAATGACTGGAAGTCTGCAATGTCTGGTACAATCTAAAGCCTAAGAAAGGATGAGAAAAGTAGAAGGTCTGTGGACATAAGAGGAAAAAGGAATAAGGACAAAAAAAAAGACACTAGGAGGAATAAATTAAAGGAAGAGAGCTTGCGCAGGGGTAGTCAGAGAGACAGATAGGAATCCAGACAATAGCAGATTTGCAGACACCCAGAAGACTGGGAGAAGCATAGGGAAAAGGGCATATATAATGTCAGATCAAGTGAGAGAATAGGAAAATGTCCATTGTTTTCATTTAAATTCATAACTTAAAAAATATTTTTTCATTAAATATATCAATATGGATTTTATCAGTACTGTATATGAATAGTTTTAGTGGTGTTAGGTAACAAAATACAGATTAAAGGTTAGCTAAAGAAAAACCAAAAGAAAAAAAAACAGAGACAAGAATCTGAAACTAACTATTTGATATCTTGATGGTAAGATGTAGAAGAAACAGGAAGTGAACATAGGAAACAGGTAGGCAGAATCAACATTTTAACCTTTTAAAATAAATCTATAATGGATAGATATTAGCATATTCCCACTTAACTTTATTACAGTTCTTTGTTTTTCATTATAGAAATAGTCCAGTTAATAAAGAGTGATACCACATTAATAGACAAAGAAAGATTTATAGAATACCACCATTTTATAATCCCCAATGAAATAATGGATATAGGCAGTGCTTATCAATGTCTCCCAAAAAAGAGACCATTGGACATTGTATACATATCTCCACACTTCCACTTATGAAATATTCTTACAAAAAAACAACTGAATGTGACTCAGATCAAGGTGCTATATAAACTAATTATTAGTTTTCAGGAAAGATGCAGGGGAGGGGGAACACACTAAATGATGTCATGATGATGCAATCAGAAAATTCCAAAATGTTGGGGAACTCTATAGAGAGAAGATAGCTCAACAACCTACTTTCTTTAATAAATAAAATGCAAGAGTGAAAAACAATAGGGGAGGGAAGAACAGATAAAAGAAATTTAGAAGACACGCACCAATTGTAATCTATTTGAATTCTTATTCAATCTATTTTTGAAAATGAGACAACTGGAAAAATCATGTTATTAAGGAATTTTTAAATTTGAGTGTGCTAAAGGATTTTTGGCAATATTTTAAAAATAACCTTTATCTTTTAGATATAAATATTAAAATATTTATGAATGAAATGATATGTCCAGAATTTACTTTGAAATAAGCCAGAGGAGTGGAGACAGATATGAATCATGAGTTGATTATGGGTGAAGCTAAGTGATGGGTATATACGGGTTCATTATACTGTTTTCTTATTTTTGTAAATGTGTAAAATTTTCCATAATAATATATTTTAGCCCCCCTTTGTAACATCAGCTCCTTACCTCCCCGAGTTGCAGTTCCTTTGGTGTCTGTTTATATTTTTATTTTTTCCACAGTGCCATGAGACACATATCTGTCTGTGACTGCAGGTAGTTCTTCCAGTCCTTTCCATGTTAATAAAATTAAATTTGGAGCCTCCTTAGCAGCCTAGGTGTTAAGTCTTAACAGTATCACCATTATGGCCTGCGTTCGATCCTGGCCAGGGAGCTGACCCACATATGGTGCAGCAGACCTCTTGTGTATAGCCAGCTGCTCCCCTTAGCAGTGTATTTCAGATCTGCCTGCTCTGCTCCCCACCCAGTCTCTGGTGAATCCTCTCACCCCCGCACCTCTGGCCTATACCCCAGTTCTTCTACTCAAAATTAAAAACAAAATAAACTTGTTAGGGAATTTTATTTTTTCTTCCTCCTTGGGATCCAATACTTAGTCAAGTTTATGTGTTTAAGAGTGTGAGAGCATTTTTTTTGGGGGGGGATGGGGAAATAGTGGAAATAAATTTTTGAAAACTTTATTCAATTTATCTATCCTTGAGATAACCACCACACCACCCCTGGAATATTGCATTCCTAAAACCTCAGTGCCACACCCGACTATATCTAGTCTCACTTCTGTTCTTTGGAAAGTAAAACCATGTAAGATTTTACAGGTCCTTTCCATCAACTTGTTTGAGACTCCTACCTCATCATCCATTTCTCCAAATTTATCAGCATTATCCCCAGCATAGCAATTCTCTCTTAGATTTCATTAGCTGATGTCATTATCTTAGTTCATCTGGCCTTATTTTTAAACACTGACATCAACGTAAAAGTCAGTGTAGGTTTGTTTCTCAGCCAGACCGTGCTAATTTCTCCCCCACTATTTTCCTTGCTTACACTACTTTTATTCTTCAACTTTCTTTCTATGTATGCCTCTCTGTCTTTCAAGACAGGAAGGTTAAAACTAACAAAGGTTTGATGGTAATTAAAGATTAATGAACCTTCAAAGAGTCAAGCTTGCATCCAGTTTGAAGTCTTTAGTCACAATGCATTTTTTCTCCATTAGAACATAGACTGGAGCTAAGCAATTTGGTGACATAATGAAACATGGTTGTACCAAATGACTCAGTAAGAAGTGTTGCTTTTTCATAAATCACTTCAGTTCTTCAAATGTTGGCTATTTTAACAATTACCCAGGATTAATCTAATATATGCAATATGGTGCACAGGACTAGGATTAGAGGGAGGCGGACGAGGCTAGGCTGTACAGCTGCAGATCCTGCCTTCACCTGAGAGTTTGATATCTATGTTGTTTGTTGATCTTTGCACTAACTTTGTGTTAACTTTTATTTTAAAAAATAATGTATTAAAATAGTGTGTATCTTGATTACTGAGGTTTTTTTTTTCATCCCTTTAAATTTTGTGCCCAAGGTGAAAGCCTCATTTGCTTTACCCTAATTCCAGCCCCAAGTACTGAATGCTAGGTAATCATTTATATATAAAGAAATTGTGCCTCCAAAATAGAATACAAACTATTGAGCTTTGTTTTCATTTCTTGTTTCCTAGTGTGGATGAGTTTATAAAGGCCTTGTGCTCTTTTCCCTTTTCCCCTACTATAAAGACTAGAGGATCTGGTTTCAAACGTTTTGATCCTAGTCCCCTGTAGGATAGAGGCTTATCTTGACCATTCTTACAATAAAAAAGAACTTGGTCATAAAAAATTTAAAAAGATGATAAAATCAGTAAATTTTCACTAGCATCTTTATGATGAACTGATTTTACTCCCAAGAGAACATCCTGAAATTATACACGTAATTTTATATTATAAAAGTATATCCTATAAATTGAAAAATAGTCTAGTAATCGAATTATTTAAATAGTATAATTCAAGTAATACAAATAGGATGTGCACAACTCATGCACACACGCGCGCGCACACACACACACACCCCCCAAGCAGAATACTGCAAAGATGTTTTATTCGTCATCAGATTTTGAGGGGATTATATATGATTCTGGCCAAGAATAGGCACACTGACAGCATACCTTAAAGTTTAGTTGTTGAAAATTATACACCAAAGATATATGTTCTGGACACTCTATGGCTTAGTTCAACAACCCACAACATATTAGAGTGATTATGAAGTTTAACCAATAATAATTTACCTCCAAAAGTACAAATGACAGCAACCAAAAGTCATGAAAATCTCATGACTGATAGTAAATTTTTCTTGAGGATTATGGAATTTCCTTCTACTAGGTAAGCACATGTTCAGTGTTTGCCAACATTTGGTGGCAGCTGGACTTCATTGAAAATAAGAACTTAGGCTTTAAGAAAATCACTTTAGTTCCTTAAGCGGTGTGATTTATTGTAACAATTACCCAGAATCAAACTAATGTGCATGATATAGTGCACAGGACAGGCATGAGGGGCTGAGGGGGAGGCTAGGCCATGGAGCAAAAGAGTAAGAATCTGTCTCATTTCAAATTTAGATATTTTTGTTGATTATGGATTTTTATATTTTCTAAAATAATGCATTAAAATACTGTGTATCTTGATTACTGAGTTTTTGTTCCCAAGTAACATGTTAATTTAGATTTACAAATACTATATTTAACAAGAAAACACTTAGTGTATTACTAATAATCAGTTCTTAATCATAGTAGACATTAAAGTTCTGGGAATTTTGTCAGTTGTCCATAAAAATAACTGCTTTTTTTTTTTTCTGACAGTTTACTGTTCATCAAGAGACCCATACTTGACAATCATTGATTGAGAAGGAGCTCTCTGTTCACATATTTTAGTTTGAGACTCTCTGACTCATACAGGAATATAACCTTGATTTATTAGTTCACTCAATAACTTAACAAAGATGCGTTCAGTGTCTCACCATTGTCAGATAGTGTTTTAAGTCCTTGCAATAAAATTATACACATAGTATTTATAATGCTATGTAAAAAGTGCCATTTATGTTTTATATATAGGCTACTGGGGGACACTCAAGTGTGGGGAGGTGATTAGAAGAAGTAATTAGCTCCAGACTTTTACAATTGTTGTTCCCGGCACTACCCACTGCTATCTGCTATCAGGGATGCCTTACATGTGGCTCTTTTGGGAGAACCAGATAAGAGTCCACTTCTTCTCTACAGAACAAGTCTCATGCTGGGGTGCCTGGTGTTGTTCACCAAAAGAGAACTGGATTTCAGCCCCCACTTTTTCATTAGTGAGGTGCCCCTGCAATCTGCAAATCACAAAACTATATATAGTAGTCCAATGGACACTTGTTTCTCATCCCTTAGGTTTCAGTCCTCATGTCACCTAACAATAGAGGCATTCTCTCACCAGTTTACTGAAAATAGTTTCTCCCACCCATTCTCCACCATGTCTCCCGATTTATTGCTTACCCTGCACTTTCTCTACTGGAAATCATCTGGTTCATTTATTTGTTTACTTAATTATGTTTTCCTACTCCACAGAACAGCAGCTCCAGTACAAAATCTATCGCACAGTAGGTAATCAATTACTATTTCTTCAACAAATGGGTAGACAGTTTCTCCAGATGAAAAATCAAGGAAGTAGTCCTCCACATACAGGGAAAAGAGGACACCAAGGCAAGAAAACAAAACCTTGCTCAGAACATTATACGGTCAAAGACAGAGCACATACTAGGAGGTTAAAAAAAAGTGTCAAGAGTTCAAACTCAAGAAGAAAGAGATCAGGTTATCAAGTAAATTGACTGTCATCCTCAGAGTTGAGACTCTATCATGAGAGTTATACTGTTAAGAACAGTCATAATATCAAGTTTGGATTTTAGAATATAGTCTATAACAATGCAGCACATGGCTTACAGAGGGAGAAACTAGAGGTGGGGAGAACAATTATGAAAGTACTGAAATTCCCTGATAAAAAATATTAAAAGTCTAAACTAAGATCACAATTGTAATATAAGAAGGTTATAGGAATAATTAGAATGTAGAACTGTCTGTTTGATGACTTATTGAATGTGAAAGCCAAAGTAGAAAGAATTTTACAGGATTATTCCTGCATTTTTGACGTGGTGATTATTGGGAGTGATAGTAGCACTCCTTGCCCATCTTGGCCCCATTCTAGCCAAATGATCTAAGTGGTATGATATGGAATCTTGGGGAGGGTATGATGTACCAATTGCCCAATTTTCCATGAAGACTCTACTAACCTAAGCAAAGGGCAGTTTCAAAAAATGAGTTTTTAAAAAACTCAACTCAGCTGAATCAGCATGGGAAAGATAGATGGTTAGGTCATCTCCAGCATTAGGACTTTTTAAAATGTTCTCTTTTAGATTTCCCTTTTCTTCATCTTTGAAAAAGTATACCTTTCTCTTATAAACTTGTGAGGAAAGCAAGTCAGACTGTGAAATTCTCGGTAGAAAGTATCTTGGATTAGGGACAACCACTCACTTTCCAAGATCAATGCTATGTACAGGAAAAAAAATGTTATTGAAGTCACTAAATTGCCAGTCTATTCATTTGTATATTGTATTATTTAACACAAAATATTACTATTAAGTATTACTTAACATACTTCTTACTACTACCTTTTGTATTGCATTTTTTTCCATTTCCTTTTCCAGTTCTACCCTTCACCATTCCCAATCCCTCTCTAGGCCCCAGGAGGCTGACCATTGGGCACTATATTAACAAAGTTCCTTCTAGATTTGGTTTAGTTAATAGAAAGCGCTGTCAGGAGTTTGGAGAAAGGGACATTAATTCCCTCTTGAGTTTTGGACATCTGACTTCATCCTTCTGCTAAGGACCACAATTCCCCTCCTATAGATACAATTACACTTGAGGTTCTCTACGTACTCCTTCCCTCTAAATCAATGGGTAGTAAGAGGTACACACTTCCATACTCCAACGCTCTCTTTCCCCCAATTACTAATTTGTGAGGAAAGTAATTTCTTTGTAATTCAATCACACTAACAATTTCATGGGCAGAAAATGCAAATACTTTTTTTTGACATCTCATTTCAAAACTATCCTTCAGTGCTTAGAGTGGCAGTTCCAAATACATGCTCTAGTGTCAGACTATTAGGTTTGAATCTAGTTCTGCCCCCTATTATTGGGCAAGTTTCCTAATTTACTATTCCTCAGTTTTCTCTATAAAAGTGATATAAGACTATCATAACAACCAATCACATGGTTGTTGTGAGAATCCCATGAATTATCTAAGAGGTACACAAGTACTCAATACATGTTAGGTACTGTTAGCAGTAATGCTAAGTTGGAACTTACTGCCAATTTGCCCTTCCCCTCCAATGAGAAACAATTCCTCAAAGATAATGGGGAGGGAGGTACATCTACTGGTGCAATGTAGAAGGTAATTTCATTCTTGAAACTTAAAGATGTTGTTGTAGGTATGCATGAATAGTTTATGCCCACAATAATATGCCTATAAGTAGTATGTTTTCATATTTCCTAATTTTTCAGAGTACTTTTCAAATTCAAACACCCTCAGATTGGTCAGATGAAATATTTTTTAAACAGAAAGAAGATATTATTCTCTCCTTTTGATGTTGCTATAAAGACTCAGGTAAATAAATTTACTTAATGTTTTATACAAGGAACAGAAAAAGCCATGAACCAGAGCAGTTTGTCACCTAAATGAGTGGCCTTGCCACATGTAGCTTTCCTATCCCATTCCCAAAGTTTGCATCACCTAGATTTATCACACCAAATTACAGGACATTCCACTTAGGTAACACTTGCACCTTATCATAGGCAACTCTCTCCCCTAAGAAATAAAAAGTGAAGGATTTCAGGCCTCTGGTGGTGCAATGGGTTAAGCGCAGCACCATGAAGCTATCCAGAGCCACTACAGCACAAGTTCGATACCTGGACAGGGAGCTTCCCACATGGTGCGGCAGACCTCTCCTGCCTTGCCCGCTGCTTCCCTCAGCAGTGTACCTCAGTAGATCTGCCTGTTCTGCTCCCCGCTCTGTCTCTGGTGAATCCTCTCACCACCATACACCTCTGGCCTGCACCCCAGCTTGTATGCATAAATAAATAAATCTTAAAAAAAAAAGTGGGGATTTCCTTAGGGCAGTTGGAGCTTGCAGGTAGCAGCTTTGATGCAGGTGATTTTTTTTAGTGCCTGAGACCAGGTTAAAAACATCCTCTGTGGGCTGCACTGTGCTCATAGAATTTATCAAGAGAAGTAAGGAGCATGAACCAGATCTCCTTTGAGACTATTCAAGCAAATTGAGACAATCCACAAAAGTAAAATGTACCCCATTTTACTCCATACACGGGCTTGTAGAATGCTAAGCAAGTCATGCTTGAAGCTTCCACATTATAGTTTAGAGCTTATTCATTATAGGAGTTCACATTATAAAAACACATCTTTTGTAAAGATTTTATAGATAATATTAATCTAATTTGTCTCTTGGGTAAATCTATTTTCATTACTAAGTTTGTTTAAACAATGTAAGTAGTAAATTAAGTACATAAATCACTGATAGCACATTTCCATGGATTTACTCAGAAAAATATAACTCTTCCTCTTTAAAATGGCAATAGAACTTATTGTCATTGTATCTAAAGGTCTTTTTTTTTATTCAACAAAATTTATTTGTATCTAAAGATGTTTCAAAATGCTTTTAAATATAAGCTTACATGGATTTTCACTAAATGCTTTAAAATTTTTATCCTAATTATATATTATATTTACCTAACAATTATCTTATCCAATCTTGGAACATCTTTAGAGCTAATGCAAAAAATAAAAAGCCCAAACAATAAACAAAATTCCAAACGTCAAGACTTAATTCTCCCCTCAATCCTGACTATTGTTCATGTAGAGAAAAAGAAATATGAATGCCCTTCTGTTGTGGAAAGGATATTTAGTTTTACAAGTAAACAGAAGTTCCTCCAGTCACATGGAATTAAGAATCCAGGCAGATCAATGTAGTGAACCAAGATTTTCATTACAGTTGAACTCAAGATTCCGTCACTTTAAACATAGAGACAAAACATTATTAACAATCTATGTTACACAAAATTAAAATCTACACAAATGAAAACCATACCATCTGCCCTTACGTTAAAATTTCTATAAAATGGGTCATGTGAATCTGAAATCGTGCCATAAAAATTTGGTTTTGGCCAAGTGAAGTTCTTTTGTAAAAGACTCACACTACTCTCCAGCCCGATTGAGCACTAAGTACAAGCTATTTATTTTGATACACTCTACTGAACTCAGACAATGTTTTTTGGCATTTTGATAAATTACTAAAGTTTAAACTTTTAACACAATTGCTTAACAGAGTCCAAACTTTAATCTCATTCCCACTTTGAGATAAAACTTTTTTGCTTTATTCTTCTTGCTATCGCTGCCACACAACTGTTTCAGCACAAACACAGCTTTCTTTGGATTGTTATGCACTCTCATTCATTGCCAATGCTACAAGACTTCTCCATGTATGCAAAAAGAGATCTTGAGAATATTCACAGAACAGCTTTGAAAGTAACACATTTACCTCAAGTTAGCTCTTTGTTCATCAAGGAATCGTAAATTAGAAGATACTTTCACAGTACGTGAAAAAAGGTGTCTGTTAAAAGCCTTCAGATACGCTAGTAGGACTGAGGGTAGCAAGATAAGAGATTTTTCCTGTCTCCTATAAACTCTCCCACTTAGGATGAGATTACTTTTCCCCTCCACAGAAAGACAAGAGTATGCCTCATACCACGACAAGGTGCATCTTGGCTAGCTCCAATCAAGATTTCTGAGATATCAAGGAAAGTCATAATAAGCTGGTCATTTTCAGGGTTGTCACCATCCACACTCAGCAAAACCTGCAACCAAAAACTAAAAAGGTTGTCGAGTTCTTACAGCCCTTGTCAGAGTAGTCAGGCGCTACAAATGCCCAAACCCAACTCCAAGATGCCCTGTGCAGTAACACTTAGAAATGAGTTTACTGCCAAGTAAGCTTATTAACAAATGAAATGCGCATGGACTAGAGTAGCCAACATTGCTTAAATCAAAACAGATCTTGACTTCCTTACCTTAGAATTAGGAAGCATAGTAGTTTTGGTTTTTGTTTTTGTTTTTTATAAGGGGATACTGAAGTTTGTTCAACAGCAGCAGGCCCTGCTCAGCCCCTACTCCACAGGGAATTAACCGTCACATTCCAGCCCTGTCATCAGAACAATGAAAGGTGAATGTTGTGCAAAACAGCTTGGGACCACTAGCTGGTGATGTCATTCCTCCCTTATATGGTTCATTATTGTGCAGATTTACTTTGGTCTGTGAAAAGGGGTGGAGCTGCCCAGGACTGGAAGGAAAGGCAGCTCTTAAGCAAAGCAAGTGAACAAGAATTAGCTATCCAGTGGGGAAAAAGCACTGGGGAAGGGAATGAAGTTGGGGAGAAAGAATAAGATAAAGAAAAGATATGCATAAAATGTCAAATGGGCCTCACTCCTGATTTTTCAAACTAGCTAAACTCTATACAGTTCTATTGAGCACATGCTGAAATTTAAATAGGGATCCCACTAGAGCTCATCTAGAATTCAGCCAACAGGAGAGGAGTCACGTTTCAAAGTGCCAGTTAATTTACGTGTACCTAAATGAAAACACTACAGTGTGGGCTTTAGAATGCCAAGCACCCCTTGGTGTAAGAATTATTGTGTCTTAAAAAATTTTTTTTCCACCTAATTTATTTCTTCCCTAAAACTGTTTTTGAAATAAGGTCAGGGGAGGGATGCTGTCTACACAAAGTGGGTGAAAAAAATTTCAGTAAATTTCAAGGAATGTCGGTATTGGTCATACAAATGTTTCTGTCACCTTCAAACTGGTTTTGTCTCTTTTTTTTCCCACTTCTCTTTTTCCATTCTTTTCCTTGTTGAATCTTTCTTTCTTGAGTGAATTTCTGAGTGAGTGATAATTCAGTTAAAAAGCCACTAGATAACTTAGAAGTCCCAGTATAATTTTTTTCTAATCTATGTGCATAAAATATGTGCATCATTTACATTAAGAACATTCCATTTTAATTATAGAAAAAGTATACTATTAGGTAAATTTGTCAAACTAACTTTGAAGTTAACAGAATTAAGCATTTGCAGAGTATTTTTTAAGTCCTCAGATTATCTTTTTTATTATATAAGTGCAAGGCATCATGCTACGACATAAAAGAGTATGAAGGAAAAATAAGTTAAAGACAATTGTCTTGCTACCTCTCTAATGTTCAATCATACATTTTATTTTAAGAATATGTCAATCTTTTTTATAGCATGAACTTAGTATAATAATTAGTGCGTGTTCGAAGGTTGCAGTTCTGAATAAATGTTTTGATTATTGAGCTATTTTGGTAAAAATTACATAAAGTAACATTCATGATTAAGTTAAAATGACAGATACTGAATCAGTTATTAGCTTTATTTAGGGTTTTTTTCCAGCTATTTTAATATGGATGGGGAAAAATGAAATTCAGGCAGAAGAGACTGTTGCCACGAACTCTAGCTTGAAGGTTAGACTAGATTTGGAAAAGTTGGGTTCTTGGCAGTTGAACAACACTGAGTTTTGGCTTGGCAACTACTTTGTAGATAACTGAGAATATGTTTTATAACTCCTTTAGTATGTTTCCTCAACTGTATAGTACTGATGTAGATATTAATATGCAGGACTGTTAATAAGAATTGAATAAGATGAGTCCAGATTACAGAGTCTGACATAGAGTGAGGCTCTATGTCATAGATCCACAATAAATAATTAGTAATATATTTAAAATATTATGTACAATTTATTCATTTTTGATGATGGTAGGCACTTTGCAAAAGTACAAATTTATGGTATAACTTTGACATGGACAATATAAACCCATGTTTTTAAAAAAGAGAGTCAAGGAGTCAGGATTGAATTCAAGTGACAGCTTGTTTCAGTCTATTTCTGATGATTTATCCTTCAGTGATAGCTCCAGGGAAAGCACTGATCATGTTTATGTTTTAAAACTATATCAAGTCAATATTTAGAAACAAGTGATAATAGCAAAGGGAAATGTTTTCTTACCTTTGAAAAATCCTTAAAACAAATACCATAAATGTCAATCACAGATCTGTTTTTTATTTCCTCGGTTAATACTATTAAATATTATTCAAAATTAAGCTAAAGCCTATTATTAAGACTCAAAATAGCTGTATTCACCATAATTAATTAAAATTCCCTGACTAAATGATATTACTTATTAAGAGTCTCTTGGAATGTAAAAGACATGTGCAAATGGGTAATAGAACCCATCTTGAAAGCATAGTAGTTAGGTCTCATTATTAGATTCTTAGAAGGATGTGCGCTACATCCTTCTGTGTCTTTCTGTCTTTAGAAAGCAACGGGTATTCATTCATTCTCTTTTCTGAAATTTCAGTTTTATTGAGATATAACTGATAATTAAAAGCACAAGATAGGTAAAGAATGTATTTTTACTGATCTGACATACATATATATTGTGAAAGGACACCCTCCTCCCCTCTTATCAATTTGCACATCTATTATCTATGTTTTCTGTAGAGGCTGAACCAATTTATATTCCCACAAGCAGTGCATGAGGATTTTCTTTTTCTCCACATCCTCATTAATATTTATTCTTTGTTCTTTTTTTTAATAATAACCATTCTAAAAGGTGGGAGGTGTCTCATTGTGGTTTGGTGTATTTCTCTGATGATCATTGCATTTGTTCAGTATTAATTGACTGCTCACCAAGGACCTGGCATAGTTTAGGCACTGTGAGATATGGTATGAACAAGATATGGTATGAACAGGCAAGGTCCCCATACTATTGGAGTTCACCTCTAGTGAGAAGCACCCAGAAGAAAGGGAGTAGGGGGCTTTCAAAGGAGGTGATGGTAGCTTGGATAAGACTTTATCTTGGGAATAAAGTGGCAATGATTTTGGAGAAAAATGAACAAATTCCAGGCATAATTTGAAAGCAGAATCAATACAATTTACTGATGATTATATATGGAAACTTAAGAGAAAGAGAAGTATTAAGGATGATTACTAGGATTTTAGCTTAAGTTATTAGATTGGAAGCAAAATTAATTGAGATAGTTCATCATTTCTAGTTTCCTTCACATTTCAGATCAGACACAAGTACATCTCTAAGCATATCAGAACAAAACAAATAAAGTAACTCTCAGTGAACCCCTATAGAATATTAGGAGCTATACAGAAAGTATAAAGAAAATCCTTAAGGCAAGAATGAGTTAAGACCCAATAAAGTTGACCTCTAAGTTTGTTTGCAGTTGAAGCTCACATTCAGCCCCTGAATATCATTTGAATAGTTTCTTGGCTAAGAATTCACATCCAAGAGCTGAATATGTTATGCATTGAGCATGAAAGACCCAATCTTTGATTAATCTTTTCTGTTCAAACTTTTCACCACCATGAAGTACTTTCCAAACACAAGCATTCTTGGAAAAAAGAGTGCACACCCGGTCAATCAGCCAGAAAGAGCAACCTCCAAACACTAAAAACACCACCTTCCTTAGTTCCAACTACCTCTCTGGAGTCCAGGATTTGTAATGCTAATCTGAGTACCTTCTTCCATGCTGGAAAAAAAGGGGAAATATGAAAGTAATGGAGTTATTCACTGTGGTGCTAAGAGACAACACATTTTTCCAGTATTTTCCTTTCTTAACTCTTTCTTGCGTATATGAATTTGTGCAAACAGCTATATTTGCTTGGTATTTATTAAGATGACAAATGGCTACTCATTTAGGGGCAGCATTCCTAAGGTTTTTCATTCCAGAAGAATAATCTCACTTAATATTTTCAATACCTAATTTTGTCTGTGATGCTGTTCAGTTAAGAAGTCAATCCAACTAGGCTGGAACTTGGAGACCAAACTCCCAACAGTTGGAAATTTTTACTTTTTATCCAGTTGTTTTTGTAACCTGGATTCAGATGTTTTCTCTGGAACTTATATCTTACCAATGCTTCAAGTATTTTTAAAAAGTTATAGAAGACGTTGGCTTTATATGTTCTAATATACAGAATACTTCTCAGAATTGACCAATTGCCTAGCATTAAACTGCCTGGATTACAACTGATAGTATTAGAATATTGACAGTTCGGAAAGAATATTTTTATTCTGTCACTATAAATTACTAGCTATTCACTGTATTTTACCACTTGGGTAGGCTTTGAGGTTGTAATTATTTACTGAAAATTTGCCTGTTGAAGCAACATCCTAGCTGGCCTGTTTGACTTTTTCCTAGATTTCCACATGTTTCCTAAAACTACCCGTCTGCTCTAGTTCCTGAGGCTCTCTGATTAGCAGTGAAAATCAGCTTTTTATTTGCATATATAATATAGTGTATCTATCACAATCAACTTTTTTATACAAAAATTATAAGGTAAAAGTGCACTAGACTTTCTGGACTCTATTTAATAACCCACAATAACTTATATGAAAAGTATATGCATAAATCCCTCAGGTTGTTATGCTATTAGATACAACTCTTTAGATATACTTTATTGTTTTCATTTAACACAATCTGTTTTATGCAGCTGTTGGAAAAAGAATACTCCCCAGGTTATTCTAAGTCAGTCCAAGTTGAGTTTAAACTTTTATTCTCTTCAAGATATACGTGTTTTGTCACTTCTTTTTAATTTAATGATTTTTTGAATAAACAAAACTATTGATATACAGCAGTAAATTTATAACCTCAGCAAAGTTATTATAGCAGTTTTTCTTCCAAATGATACTGATAGTTACCATATATTTTACTTCTCATAAAATTTTATGTGGCTAAAAATCATAATACAGCTTTGGGGGAAAATCATTATTTTCCAGCTACATATTTCAGTTATATGTTACTCTTCAAATATATATATATATATATTCTTTATTACATAGGGTTTATCTGCCCATTGGAAACTTAAAAACTAAATACTAAATCTTCCCTTGACATAAACCATATCCTTTATATTGATAATTCTCCTGAAATGGTAGAAACCTAATCAGGACAGAGGTAAATGACCTTTACTAAAACATGGTTATTTCCTTACAAATAAACTTCCTGCACAGCACATGAAAATAACTGTATTAACTGTCAATACTAAAGGGCCCAAATTTTTCCAAATGATTTGGGGTGTTATTTTTTAAATATGTTAAATTTCTATATCAACTATTTCTTTTTTTTTTTAAGATTTATTTATTCATACATACAAGCTGGTGTACAGGCCAGAGGTGTGGGGCGGCGAGAGGGTTCACCACAGACAGAGTGGGGAGCAGAACAGGCAGATCAGAAATACACTGCTAAGGGGAGCAGCGGGCGAGGCAGGAGGCGAGGAAGGAGAGGTCTGCCGCACCATGTGGGATTCTCCCTGGTTGGGCATCGAACTCGCGTCGCTTGCTGCCGACAGCTCCACAGCGCAGCGCTCAACCGCTGTGCCACTAGGGAGGCCCCTATATCAACTATTTCTATTTCCAGTTCTGAAAATTGATTCCCTGTGGTTTAATTCCTTGCCACTTCACTTTACTGAATTCTCTAATTGTTTGAAGTCAGTTTTCATTTTTTCTGGGTCTATCAATCATTTTCATACAAAAACAACTACCCCAAACAACACAACTTATTTTTCCAATACTTCCCACTGTTCTCAAAATGTTTTAAAATGATAAAATGTAATGTGATTTAGTGAAACTTACATAATTTTCCTTCTAATATCTTAAACACAGGTGAGCAAAATAAATTATCACTTTTAATTGGTATATGCTATGTATGTGAAATGGACTTTATATTTGTTGTATTATTAACATAAACAACTATAAGATAGGTACTCAGTTATCCTCATCCTATAGATGAAGAAACCAAGAATCAGAGAGATTAGAAAACCTGTCCACAGTTACCCATTACTAGTTTGGGTCAATAAAACCCAGAATAAGAATCCAGAGTTGAATTCAGAGCTCTTTGGCTCCAAACAAAATGTAAGAGCCTAAGAAAACAAGTGTCTCTACTTTACAGGTTTGAGAGGGGACTGGCCGTAGCTAGGGCAACCCAGAGAAGAAGTTAACTTCGGCTGAAGAGGTTACATTTAGTTCAGATGAACCTCTAAAGATCACAAAACATTTTTAAGCACATCATCTGGAACCAGCCAAAATACCACATTATTTTTTCTTTAGAACACATATAATTTATTTTTCTAATGAAGGGAGTACTACCTTCAGGACTTAAACTCATGTGTATATGCAATATAATTGTCTTCATTTTCTGTATCTCATAATTTCTAGAAGGGTTTCCATTCCACTTTACCTTAGTTTGTATTGGGTAGGCTTGGTGAAATCAGGTTTCCCTTATAAATTTAAGTTTAAATGTGCAAGTAAATTTAAAGACTTCAATAAAGTTAAGTTCTCCTGAGCTAATTCCAGATCTTTAGCACTCCATTTCTGGAATTGGGACTCAGTTCTGGGACCTTTAAGAGGGTGGGTAAGAGGTCACATAGTCATCATCCTTCTACACTATCTTCTCTGAGGTGTACACTGTGGTCTCTGGTCTCAGTTGTCAATTTTCTCAGGTTACTAATCCAAATGGGTCACAGTTCTGTCCTCATGTCCAACCCTGTCTCAGCAATCCCTATGTCTCCTAAGGATTATGGGTAAAATCTAGACATTCTTAGAGAGTTATAGGAGACTGAAGCTGTCCCATGTTCTCTCCAACTGGACATATTAATTTTTACTCTATTTTTCCTGAATTATTGGAGGAAGAACCACAAGTTTTGCCATGCTTGCTGCTATGGACTGGATTGTGTTCCCCACCCCAAATCACCTCTAGACTGGACTCTTTGGTGGGTTCTCAAGACAGGCCACCACAGGTCCCAGTCTAATCTATCAAAGGTAGCAAAGTAGGCACATTAGAGACTAAATAGTCTGAATTTAGTCTGAATTGAACTGTGACTTTCTCTGGTAGAGTATGCACCCTCCAGCACTGCAGTCCCTACCACTCATGTTATGTGTGCTAAAGAGCTCCGTCTGTTTTATTCAGTTGTGGTCTGCTGCTGCTGGGGGCGTTTGAGTTGAGACCTTGGTGGCCTTTGTCCAGGACAGCTGACTTCTGGTCTAACTGGCTGTGACCAGAGGTCCACGGAGTCATAAAATAGAAAGAATGACAGTTATGTGAAAGGAGTTGCCTCTGTTTCTCTCAAACAGGCCTCTTCAGTGAATCAGATACTGGTTTCAGGAATTGTCTGGCAATTTCCTGAAAACTTTTTGAAAGAGAACAACTTAATGATTGGTTTATACCTAAAGAGGTTTTGACTGTCTGACCACTTCCCACTACTGAGTTCTCACTCTCATCTCTCATACATGAATTCCAAATACCAAATTCATTCTCCTCTTGCGATTTTTCCAGAATAAAGGGTATCAAATATCAGAATTGAAGCTTTCTTATGTGTTAAAAAAAATCTTAAACAGTAAAATATTTCTTGCTCATTACCTCTCAGACCCTCTCTTTTAATACTTATTTCTTGTGACTAGTTTGGTTTTTTAAAAAGATTTTATTTATTTATTTTTGCATAGAAGAACTGGGGTGTAGGCCAGAGGTGTGGGGTGGAGGGGTGTGAGAGCATTCACCAGAGACAGAGTGGGGAGCAGAACAGATGGGTCTACTGAAATACACTGCTAAGGGGAGCAGTGAGACAGGCGAGGTCTGCTGCACCTTGTGGGTTATCTCCATGGCCGGGGATAGAACTCAGGCCTTTGAGGTGGGTCCTTTGAGGTGGGTGTTGTAGTGGTAGCACTGAGACTTAACCCCTAGCCAACTAGGGAGGCTCTCTTGTGAGTAGTTTTTTAATAATAAATTATTATCAACCCATTATTATCATCAGAGTCCTTCCTGGACTGTGCAAAACTCTAAATACGTTGACTCTAATTAACTAAATTGCTCACTTAGCCAGATTAAATCCTAAATTTTGAAAACCATCTTTACCATCCTTACTTAGGATAAATCACAACTATAATTGACATTTAGATTTAAATATAATCCAATAGATTCTAAGGTTATAAGATAACAGTGTGACCAGGAAATAACATTATAAGATCCTAAATCATCAATATATCTTAACAGCATCTTGTGGCATATTAAAATATTTTAAGGAAAGCAAATGCATATGAGAAATATTTTTCACAACTGTAAATTTCTATTATTACCTTTAATCAGAATATTTGGTTGATCAGATAATCTATTTCCCTAGCCATAACTGTTAAAGTTATATTACTTAAATTCTGAAGAGGCTTAAATTAGAGGCTGCTAACTTAATGACCATGAGAGTAACAGTTCTATGAAATTTGGGAAAAACCCCTTCATTTCAATCTCCAGTAGAAAGTAGGATTTGCATATTGCAAGGACTGGAAGAATTTGAAAGTGGAACTTGGTTCTGGTTATGTTTTAAGAATCAGTTGTAGGGCCTCCCTGATGGCTCACTGGGTTGAGGGTGGCATTATGAAGCTATCCAGAGCCACTGCAGCACGAGTTCAATACCCAGGCCAGGGAGATTCCCACATGGTGCCGCAGGCCTCTCCTGCCTCACCCACTGCTCCCCTCAGCAGTGTGTTTCAGTCATTCGACCTGTTCTGCTCCCCACTCTGTCTTTGGTGAATCCTCTCACCACCCCACACCTCTAGCCTACACCCTAGCTTGTATGCATAAATAAATACATCTTTAAAAAAATCAGTTGTAAAACATAATCTTTCTGTGACTGAAGCTGAATTCTAATTTTTCTTTTTTGTTAGGAAATGTCTATTCCCAGCAATTCCCTTAGTCAGTAGGATACTAACAGAAGGTGGTATATCTTATGACCAAGTTAAAGATCTATGAATTCGAAATTTGAACCTGCAACATAACGTATGTACAGTTTAAAAAGTTACTGGTCAACTTTCCAAGTCATCTTTTCTTCTTTCACACATTAGGGAAATAAGGTGCTCATTCTAATGGTAAGGTAAGAACATAGAACAGAAAGGGTTTTATTTTGTTTTTTTTTTTTTTACGCTAAGGAACTCAGTTTAAAGATTAATTCTTCCAGTTAACTATTGGCAAGTCACTTTAACAGAAGGAACAGAGCCTGTCTGTTTTCCCATCAACTAAATAGGGATAGGAATTATGCATCATGCAGTTTTGTAAGGATTAAAGAGATGTATATGTACCCAGCATATTTGAGGGGGAGAAGTGTCAAAAAAAGCTAACTGACTATTAAATAGCACCTAGCAGATTGCTAAGCACAGCGAAGAGGGCTCAGTTGTTTTTTGCTAAGCTACACCTATTGCTTACTTTCTGCTTGATAAGCCTTGGTCATTAACACATAATCAGCAATTTTTTTCTATGAAGTAATTTATTGTGATTGTTCAGACTATAAGTGAGAAAAGTGCATTGCTCAACATATTTTAGAGATAAGACAGTTATAGCTAAGAAACTTAACTACATTATACCAGGGAACTATTGAGAATCTTTTTCTATAAAGTGGGCCAAGAATATTTCTCAGGATCCCAGGCTCTTGGAGCAAGTTTTAAAAAATGTGCTCTGATTGGCCATTCCCTTACATAAGCAAGTATGATAGTACAGCCTCTTCCATGAACCATCAGGCAAATACCCATTCTCCTTTCCTTTAACCTGAATAAACAATACCAAAATAAGTCTTGAAAGTTTTCTCTTCTATTCAAACTGCTGCTCCTGCATTCTCTGCTTCATGAGTTAAGGTGTATCTCTTGGGATGCTGATCTGCACTTTAAAAAAAATGGATTTATACTTGGAAGGTTTCTTGCAATATTATATGGTGATGTAATTATTTATGTAGTCCCAGCAGAGCCTATAGAATCCAAAAGCTTTAAAATCTATATCTACAGTTATAGATTTAGACAGTACTCCCCCCCCATCATTTACACACCCCTCAAATATTTCTTTCAGTTCCAGACCATTTTTTGGTGTAACTGTGTTCTCTCTATTTTGACAATCTTAAAACAGCCTTAGTGAAGTTTAAAATTAAAGTCACAAGTCTTGCCGTCCAGACAGGGAATAAAACATAAACTCTAAGGTGATCTCATGTGCTCAGAATTATACCTTTAAAGTTCAAGTTGACTTACAATATGGACCAAACAGAAAATAGCATTTACACAAAAGCATTTTCTCTATCCAATTTTAGTTAGTTCAATAAAGGATATTTTTATCTTAGTCATTAACAAAACGAGGTAAGTCAAAGCTTTTTCATGTGATTTGCTCTTTTTTAATTTGGAAATCTAGTTGTAAAAGTAAATATGCAGTAAGCATGGCAGTAAATTATGACCACAGTCTGTTGACTTAGAATAAAGGAAGTCCAAAACAATATACTGCCCATTTAGGTACTTCATTGGCAGAATTTTTATATGAAATAAATTTAACAACCCCTAGAAAGTAAAAAATAATTTCTGCTTTTATAGCTGTTATACTTGTAGGGTCTAGGTCAGTGACAATTAAAAGGAGGTAGCTTGAAGGGGGGTTTTATTTAGCTCCCCCATAACTGTCATCAGTCACCCATCAGCACTACTCCAAACAGAATGCAATGGAAATGTTATTCAAACTCAGCTCCGAAACCAGTCCCCACGCGGCTCTTTCCAACAGGTGCTGTCTTAAAACTTCTCCCATTCTGACATACTAGAGAATCCACTGGTCCAAATTTCTCTGAGTTTATATCGCTATGACCATCATTCTTCTATCAAGATATTGTGTCAGTTTGGATATAAGAGTAAGGGATAAGGAGCCCACATACACAAAAAGAAAACATAATGTAAGCTACTTTGCATAAGAGACTCATTTGCATAAAGTGCTAGACCCGTAGGCAAAACTGTGATCTTACTTGAGCTACAAACTAATCTGGGCCTCAATTTCTCTACCTGTAAAATGAAGATTAAGAAAGTGCTGATCTCAGAAGCCTGTTGCAAAGCTGGTTTGAGTAATTGTCTGAATCCATATTGCTACTATTGATTTTATATACCTGGACCACTTTTAAACAGCTTTCTGGAGGAAGTGAGAAACCCTTATAGAGCAGGACAAATGCAGAGAAATGGAGCCTAGATGCTATTGGTGTGGCGATGGCCCCCTAGCTCTGTACCCCACCCAAGTCTCACTTTCTTCCTTCCTTTACTCATTTCAGTACAAAGGGAAATGTTTCCAAAGGAAAGTTCTTGGCTCTTTTTTCCTTCTTTTGCTCACACAGAACTTTTCCAGAGAAGGGGAATGGAGTGCAAAGCAAAGAAGCAAACAAAGGACTTGGCACTTTGTTCCACAGTCTGCAGAAAGTCTACAAAAAGACTCCCACTTGTGCTCAAAATCACTGATTCTTTATTAGCTGTAGCTCAGTTTCCCCTGCGGGTTTGCGGCTGGGTGGCACACAAGTACTGGCCACAGAGAGCTCCTGGGCCCTGGCTGAGCCCAGAGGACGTGGTGCCAAGTCATGGTCTGAGGTCCTGGTGGGGGGAACTCCTGGAGACTTGGCCCACGGGAAAGAAAGCCTCCTCGGGTCAGCATCCTGCCAGCCCCCATAAGTAGATCTAATTATGACCGCTTACTTCAAAAAGAGGATTTAACCCAAAGCAGATTTAGTAGGGCAGTTTCCAAAGGGCAGCAGAAATCCCGGGCCTGACCTCTGAGAAAATCCTGAAGGCTTCACTGCCTCAGGAACACAGCTAGCTCAGATCTCAGAGAACTTCAGAGATGCTAACTTAAGTTATCAGCATCCTAGTGGGGGTGGTTAATTAAGCATAAGTAGCGTCTGTCAGGGTCTGCCCAATGCGTGTAGACTGGGGGTCAGTCAGGGATTGATCTGGGAAAAGCAGCAGCAACAGCAGCAGCAAAAAGTACTAAAATATAACCCCCTTGAGTCAAAAGTACAAAATTTAAAGTAGTTTGATTTTTAAGTATGAGTCAATGGTCTTTTTATATTCCAGCGGTATAAAGTTGCAAACTACTGATCAAAGTATCAAAAACATCTTAAGATAATTTTTTAGAACTTTATTTTGGTTTTAAAAACCTTCCACATAGAACTTTGCTCAGGAGAGGTGGTAGCTGTAATTGTTTTTAATAAAACTAAGCTAAAAAAGGGACAAGGGGTTGGAATTGTTCATCTAGAGTTGAGCAAGGTGAAGTTAGTAAGTAAGCACATGGAATAGGCTCATTGTGTCATGTATAGCAAAGTACACCATCAATTATAAAGCTCTCCATCGTGTGTTATTTCAATTACTATCACAGACATTAAAAATTGGGAAGATAAGAGTACAGTCTTATTTTAACCTGAATGAGTACAGTAACTCCATCCAAACAACTCAGTTGAACCAACTCTGCAAATGAACCGGTATCACTTATGTAGGGAACTGTAGAAAAGACAGACAGATTTGATTCTAAATCAAAAATATACAAAGTGATCAGAAAATAATGAATTCATATAAGTATTCCTTAAAATTGCTTGATTTCAGGTCTTTTTTAAGACGCCAACATCAGGAGTCCTTACTTGAGCTGGGATTCCCATTCCTTACTTGAGTTCTTACTTGAGGAATCTCTTACTTGACCATATTCTGACAAAGGACAATTAATCAAAGAGCTGTTGTAGATATTTGCAATTTACCCTGTCATAGAACTTTCTTTGCAATATTTTTGTGCTTGAGATAGGAAAGCTTACAAGCATGAAGGAGGTGAATTTATTCTCACTGATGGGTTACCCTAAAATGTGAAACTAGACCATTTGTTTTTATTTTCAAACATAACCCTTAGTTTATAGGAGCAGAAGATAGGCTTAAATAAATAATAAGTGAAGAGTATTTTATGTAACACTTCTGTTTCTCCTCCCCAAGGATGTGCCAAATCGAATAATAAATAAATATTTCCAATATTTTTTTTTAAATCAGCACAAACCTGTTTTGTTGCATTCTTTTATTTATTCTGATTATGACATGTTTTTTTACAAGTAAAGTAATCTGGGAAAGTATTATCTCTTTTTAAAAATTTAATAGATATTAAAGCTGGGATTGGTAAAACTCTTTCTGGGTAGCTCTCAATTTGTAGGATCTAAACACAGAAGCAAACACTTGGTAACTCAAAGCCTTGGGATTTGATGGCATTGATTTCAAAAACTGGAAGTCACAGACATACCCATTCAGTTAAGGGAAGGAAAAGGAGAGAATATGCTAAAAAATAAGGTGCTGAAAAAACTGGATTGTATAGAAGAGTTAACTATACAATTTTTTAACTTGGAGTTTTTGCTGCAAATATGGCAATCCCTTGTCTGAGAAAATGATCTACAAGGACAGATATCAAGGCTCAATGCAGTGAGTTTTTACTTTGTTTTGAGTTTAGTACTTTTATGTTGAGTTTTCAGAGTTATGCAACCCTAAGAAAGTGAAGCAGATAGTTCAAGCTGCTAAGTAATTTACACACAACCAAATATAATAAATATGATTCATTTTAAATGGATAACTTTGGGAATTTTCCTTCCTGAATAAGTGGATTTCAACCCCAAAGAGAAAAAGTAGTTTCTTTCAAATAGAAGGCAACTAGCAAATTCAAATGTAGGTGTTTCATTGATCAAGGTCAAATATCAGTTCCGTGGGCTTGTTTCCATCTTCATGGCACTACAGCAACCATGTGCTACCCTATTTAGATGCACCCCCAAACACAAACACATTAATAATTCCATGTAAAAGTATCTCACTCTCTAGAGTCACAAACCATTCCGAAATCAGAATTAGACCATGGGCACCTGTCCCTGGTGTCAATGGACTACAGTCTGATCCCTGACAGGAAGGACATAGGTGACAGCCCTGCGAGCGTCCGATGTGGCTGGAGCCAGGTGTGCACATTACCTCTCCCGCTCCTGCTCCAGCAGGTTGGTGAAGTCGTCGCTCTTGTTCATGTAGTCGGTGTGTTTATGCTTCTCGTTCTCTAACTCGTACACCGTGCGCCGGTGACACTTCTCTGCCAGCAGCAGCTGCTCTAGCATGCGCCGATAGGTTTCTTTCTGTTTTTCCTCAAGTCTGTCCAACTGAGTAAGCAAACATGGGAAAGAGCTTAACATTTTATTTCATTTGCATATGACTCTAAATAATTTGTTGACATTAGTCTAGGATTTATTACTTGAAGGGGAGAACATTGAGTCTGTTATTCTTTGCAATTTTTCCCATTTCATCATTTTCTCTGGCTAATTGGCTTTACAAACTAGCCATAATAAGGCTGCAACAACTTCTCACCTGGCCCTTTTCTTCTATGAACCTCTGTATGGTTCCTATATCTTCAGAAGAGAGCAAACTCTCACTGTTTTCGTGAGATGACACAAAACACTGAAGTCTCACAGAAAGAGGATAACATCCTTCCTGATCTCAGGAAGAAAAATTAGGAAGCTTAGTATGTACATACAACAAATTGTTTCCCTGAGAAGGTTTGCAGTTTTGTGCATTTCTAGGAAAGTATATGAATGAGACATAGTTTTCTTTTTTCAAGAAAAGCTAAATCTGGGTTTCAGAATTTGTACAGAGGACATGCCTCAGATAAAATAGAGTTTATCACATATTATTACAGAGTGTTTGTACCCATTTCTTTGTCCAGGGTTGAGCTCTTCAAGGGGTCATGCCTTAATGATCTTTTTAGTCCCTTGTGCTTAGCACAGTGCATGAACAAACTAAGTGTTCAGTAAATGTTTGTTAAAAATTATCAATGTTGATAATGTGCTACCAAATTCTCCTCTCCAAATTCTTATCCACAGCTACCAACATCAGCATTATTGACATTTTAGACCAAATAATTATTTTTTTTGGGGTGGGGGGGTGGGGAGCTGCCCTATGCATTTGATGGCCTTTAGCAGCATTCTTGGTTTCTGCCCCCAAGAGGCCAGTAGTACCATCCCCAGTGTGACAAAACTATCCCCAGACAGTGCCAACTGTCCTTTGGAGGAAAAAATCTTTGACCCTGAACCAATGCTTCAATGGAAACAGACATATTTAAAATGAATTTTCAATTCCACAACCACCTCATTATGGTCCACTGGAATAGCTTCAGAGGGTATTCACATCAGAACTATTCCCCCTGTTTCCATTGTTGCCCTTCCATCATAAGGAGGACCCAGTATCCTCTATAATGGCACAGTATTTTTGTGAATAGATCATTTCTGGAACCTAAAATAAAAGGGGTATTATTCCCATCATACTCCGTGTCTTGGAACTAGATCTTCATTAGCTTTGCCTAAGAATAGAGGACAATCTGCTGGAGAAGCCCAGGTTAACTGGACGATATCTGAGATGACATCTGAGATCATCAGGGATTGTCAAATTGTCCTTTGATGTCTTCTGGTAAATTTCTGTAGTCTCAAAGGGATAGTTTACACAAAAAAATTCTCATTGGAATAGGTCTGTTAAAAAAAATTCTCCTATGTTCTATAAATGTTGTTTTCACCATGTTTTATAGAATTTGCCAAGCATTGCTGAAACATCACAGATATGTAGAAGTAGCAATTATCTCCCCCTTTTGAGCTTGCCTATTGTATTATAAATAAGGACCTTTTATTGTTTGGAAAGTATTTAGAAAAGTAGCGCCTGTGTCTTTCTTTATGTCCTTCCGCATTCCTCCATAAGGAAGGGAGTGTGTGTGACTCATCTGAAGGTTGTATTTGGGAAGGGTCATCTGGGGGAGGGGATAAGAATCCAACTGAAACAAGGGCCCAGTAAGGAAAACCACAGGTAAGAGATGGGCAACTAGGTCTGGTTACAGGGGATGATAAAAGAAAATGATTAAAGAAGTTTTAAATATGCAGGTGGAAAAGCAGAGCACCTAAAATTAGGCCTAGGGATAAAGGGGTCACCATTACAAATTCCTAAACTTTGCAAAAACATAGATATGTTTCAAATGCCAGTCACTGAGGCCAAGGACAGTGCATGCCAACAGACCCCTTTGTCCAACCTAGCATTTGCCATTTCCCAGAATGACTCACCTTTGATGGTAACAGGATGTGTCTAATGCAGGCAACTGTTCCAGACTTACTGTAATCCTGTAGTAGCTGAAGATTATTGCTATCTACCCTCCTCCTTAGCCATGCCCTGTCTCTGCTTTGGCAACTGTAAGAATGACATGAGCCTGCATTGTGTTTAGTCCAGGATCAAGAAATATCATTCCACTTAAGATAAATTGACCTTGGACACAGGGATTTTCTTATATTTTTAAAATTTATGAGTATAAGTCTCATATTATGGTAATTGTGTATATTTTAATAATTCTTTTTTAAAAAGTATAAGATGGATTTAGAATGTAATCATTGAACTTTGAAAGGGAAAACAAAAGCAAACTTTAGTTGGGTAATCAATTAAGATTCGCCTGGCTAAGTTTAAGTGGAACAAGAATTTGGGAAAGAAAAAAACTGAAACCTTAATTTCTTTGGAATTTTGCATAAGAGTTATGGATTTTTATATCATCGGCTCTAAGGCACAAGGAAGTTGAAGGAATTTAATATTTGCACTTTAATTTCCCCCACCAGATATTTGGCAATGGAGAGGGTCTATAATAGTGGGGTCACTGGTAATTATCTAGTGAGTTCTATTGAATGACTTAGTTGGGCTTAACTGGCATGGAAATTAGAATGAGCAGTGATAGTTCATGGATTAGAGGCAGTGATCATCTGAGCTGAGTTCTCCAATCTAGGTTGTTATAACAATAATTTTAAGTTGATGTTTTGACCCCTATATGTCTTTTACTTTTCAAATCCATCTAATTTTGGATCTAATTAATGATGTTAGTAATTATCACCCTCAAATCCTAGCAAATACTTACAGCTAACATTGTTGAGTACCAAGTATGTGCCAGAAACTATGTCAAAAGCTTTATAGGCATTGCTTCATTTAATCAAACAATTCGAAGAAATGTGTTTGGTTGTTCCTCTCACCTGATAGTTAAGGAACCCAAGTCTTAAGAAACTGAAGAGTCCTACCCAAAGTAACATGTAGCAAGTCACCTTGGATCTGAGACATGAAAGTAGATCTAGCCTGATGACTGCATGCTATCAGGTAACCATCTATTAGGATTTTAGGAAAAGATGAAGATAGAGCTCCCACTTATGTTTATGTGTAGAAATTAGAAAATTATGGGACCCTCGATCTATTGTGTATACTGACTAAAGCAAATCTTGTTTGAGGTCTGTCAAACGAAGCTACTGCAAAAGCTTGACTTAAAAGTTTAGGGCCTCCCTGGTGGTGCAGCGGTTGAGCGCTGTGCTGTGGAGCTGTCGGTAGCGCATGCATGATGCGGGTTCAACTCCCAGCGGGGGAGAATCCCACATGGTGCAGCACACCTCTCCTGCCTCACCCGCTGCTCCCCTCAGCAGTGTATTTCTGATCTGCCTGTTCTGCTCCCCACTCTGTCTCTGGTGAACCCTCTCACCACCCCCCGCCTCTGGCCTGTACCCCAGCTTGCATGTATAAATAAATAAATCTTTTAAAAAAAAAGTTTAATTGTAAGTTGCTTCGTATTTTCACTTATAATACTGATTTCACAAATATGAATTTTTTTACATGAATTCTGAAATACCCATATGGCTAGATTCATCAACAGTTTCTCCCATTTGGCACAGAACTTTATTATTACGGTGCGAGAGTATTTTTAACATTATCATGGGTAATTAGTAACAATAATCAATAGTTCCTAACACAATATTATATAAGCATGATTAAATATGGTTCTACTAGTTTCCTTTCATGTTAAACAATAATCCTAAGCATTCCATTGAAATTTTCCTTCAGCCACTGTATTTTAGCTACCCACATGAGAATATTTTAACTGTAACAAAAAACCCCGAAACACAGCAACTATGTAACCATAAATATTAATAATAAAATCAATTGAGTTTTATATTACCAATTTGATAATAATCCTGACAACCCAATGCTAAAACTAATAAGCACTTCAAGCTTTCATACATATCATCTCTTAGAGAAATAGAGTAACAGACTGCAAGAGCATGTAACTATCATAATCAGATGGAGAAATATAGTTCATGCATGAAATATATTTAACAAAAGACTTTAAAATTCTTATCCATAGTCCTTGAGTTACTTAATTACACCTTAATTCTATGTTGGGGTATCATAAAAGATTTTGCCTTTGAACGAAAATGTTAGAGCCCATGAAACAGACAAATGTGAAGCTATCACTCTGCTGTTCCCTTCTAGCAGCACTTGCTAGTGTCATATTTTTACCTCTGAAATCGGTTTCTCATAGACATCTTCTCCTATAGATTTCTCCTGGGCTAGAATGGCATCTCGGTGCAGGACCCGCAGCACTTTCTCTGGTTCTGCAGACCCGTAATGAGCCTCCAGAACCTCAGGCTTGGTTTTCTCTGTCTTCAGCATGTGGATCACATCTTCCCTGGCCTGTGGTAGAAAGTGCAACAAGGTAAGACAGTTGACAACAGAAATATCATATCAGGCTCACAAAATCAACACAGCATATTGAGTACAGCCCCATCTCTTCTGGGCTATTGGCAAATTCACTGGGTCTTCTGTTCGTATTTTTCACCAAAAGCAGATTGGCACGCAGACACTGTGCTTCAGGTTGCTAGGAAGCAGGCAAGCAGAAAAAGGATTTATGCTAATATTAACTACATAAAAATTGCTTTATCGAAGTGTGGATGATTCTGAAAAGGGGGCAGGACAGCTCCTCCGATACTTACCCTGGGTTAGTATGCATGGAGTCAAGGACAATTTAAAGCTTTCTGGTTTTCTATTTATGATCTCTACATAGTATTCAAATCTGGTTTAAAATAAAGCCCTGCTCTTTCCATTCCAGTTATAATTCCATGTGCAATTAACAAAAAACAATCTTTATTAGCAATTTCCTCTTTCCCATCAAGTGATTCTTGTTACACAGTTGAAATACTTAGGAACTCACGTAGTGCTGGGCTGGAGTTTTCCACCTTACATATTCTCACTAAAGGTGAAATTTAACCCTTTTAACATTGAGACTCAATCAGATAAATCAGGTTGGCTGACGTTTTTCTTTTGGTCTCTAAACAAAATTACTATTTTGTTGAAGCTCATAAAAAAACGTAATTATAGATTTTATATCACATTGATTATAAGTCCCATTATATAATGCAAATACATCTGGGTGTATTTTCTACTGGGTAGTAGTGATGACTGTTCTAGTTATGATGGAGCTGACATTTGCTAAATGTACTCCCATCTGGTCACACACTTGTTTTTCCAGTTATGATGATGGGTAGGAAGTATTCTAACTTTATTCCAACTTGTATTAAAGAACAAACTGGTCGACAACAGAATTTCAGTTTGTGACTCCTATGTTATGCTAACTATGGGTTTGAAATGATCAACCTGGCTCATTATCATGGTATTTTAATAAGGGTGCTAACTAGTTAGTCCTGAGATAGGATCATTATAAAGTTTGCCTTTCTTGGGATTTTTTCACTTTAGTGCTTTTTCATTGTCTCCAAGTTAATCTAATTCCAGATGGCTAAATGCTAATTTATTACAGAAACGTCAATGCACTGGAATCTGCAAATTTTTCCCCTGTTGTCGTTGCCACATATACATGTCCTCATTTTAAGACAAAAAAAAAAAAAAAAGGAAAGTATTTATTTTGAAGAACCTAGTGTTTTGGAATTAGCAATAAAGTTAAAGTCAGAAAACAGTTTAATGGGAAGTCACTGTGTCTCCATGCAAGGCAAAATGACATAAGCATTGCTCCCTTAGGCAGCACATGCTAAACTTGGAGCAATGCAGAGATTAGCATGATCCCTGCACAAGGGTGACACGCCAATTCGTGAAACATTTCTTATTTGCATATACTGTCAAAAATCTAACAAGGATGTAAAGCAACGACACTTAATTTAAAAAATACATATTTAAAAACATAAAATTGAAAGTTAAAAATTTTATAAAAAGAAACAAAACTGCACTTTTATAAAAGAAAGAAGAAATATTTCATCATTCCTATTTCATATAAATGAAGTAAAGGCAAATAATGTAATAGAAAGTTCTCTTTTTCACGTACCCAGTGCTGAGAAGCCACCTTCATTCTAGACAAATCTATGCATAGTTTCTCTGAGGCTAACTCAAGGAAGCACAAAACTGAATCTGCCCAAATGATTATTCTACACTGTTTTTAAAGCTGCCTTGATTCCTTTTAGAATTATTTCAAACACAGCAGCAGAACCACAGATAGAACAGCTATTAATCTAAGTGTACTGAAAACACAATAGTGTAAAGATTATAAATTTTCCCACCTAATATTTATCCTGATTAGTCATAATCTGAATAAATAGCTGAAGGAATTACAGCAGAACTACTTCTAGGTGGCATTTCCACAAATGACATTTTGCAAAAAATACCTCTAATTGTGGATGAAGATCCCCAGAAAGTAGTTCTGAAATGTAAATAGCTCAAATAATAGTGGACACAAATTTCACTGCTAGTTAGCATACATTTGTAGATCTGAGCATAAAGGAAGTTAAATAAATCTTAAATCTATCAGGCAAATTAGAATTGGAATTCAAATATGAAAATAAAATTCACCACATGGAATAGTAAAACAAGCCCAGTTTGAAGAAGCTCAGAATCAACTTCCAATCCCAGTTGTGCTGTGTGATTTGTACAAGTTGTTAACATTGCTTTGACCTAATTTTATTGTCCATGAACTAGGATCATGATAACTTTCTCATATGATTATTGTTAGTATGAAATCAGTTATAAACAGATAATATAGAACTTCGCACATAGTAGGTGCCAGTTGATGGTAATAATTCACTGGAGTTTCTGTTAGGGCTCCATCATTTGATGCCTTTTTGCTGCATGGGGACAAAGAAGTTTGTAAGATATATTCTTCCCAAAATATAACATTTAACCAAATAAAAGACTTATGACTGATACCATTTAACTGTCCAGAAATTTCACAATTTGCTCTGAACATTTTTTCCAAAAGGAATCTTTCATTGCATGTCAATTTCATGTAAAATAAATTCTCTGCTAGAGTTCTATTTTAATAACTAAAATTCATTAAAATAAAAACAAGTTTTTGAATCAGAGCATCCTCTTTCCAAAAGTCATTTAATCTCCCTGACTCAGTTCCCTTGTCTGTAATGAAGGCACGGATCCCTCTATATTATAGGGAAGGGGTTACAAAAGCTTCTAACAAGATAATGTAAATAAAGGGCTTTTAAAAGCAATCCGCAGCCACTGCAGCATGAGTTCTATCCCGAGCCAGGGAGCTTCCCACATGACGCAGCAGACCTCTCCTGCCATGCCTGCTGCTCCCCTCAGCAGTGTATTTCAGTAGATCAACCTGTTCTGTTCCCCACTCTGTCTCTGGTGAATCCTCTCACCACCTCCCTACATCTGGCCTACACTCCAACTCTTGTATGCATAAATAAAAATTTAAAAAAAAATAAAATTGTAAATAAGTTACTATTTCAAACATAGCAGGACACAAAATCAATGCACAAAAATCAGTAGCCTTTCTATATGCAAACACTGAGTCTGAAGAAGAAGAAATTAAAAGAATTATCCCCTTCAAAATCGAAACAAAAAAAATCAAGTACCTGGGAATAAACCTAACAAAAGAGGTAAAGGATTTATACAAAGAAAACTACAGGACACTGTTAAAAGAAATAGAGGAGGACAAAAACTGGAAAGACATCCCTGCTCATGGATTGGAAGAATCAACATCATCAAAATGGCCATCCTACCAAAAGCAATCTACAGATTCAATGCTATTCCAATAAAAATCTCAATGATATTCTTTAAAGAAATAGAACAGATATTGATGAAATTCATATGGAATCACAAAAAACCTTGAACAGCTAAAGCTCTCCTGATTAAAGAATATAAATGGAGGGATTACACGCCCTGATTTCAAACTATACTACAAAGCCATAATAATTAAAACAGCATGGTACTGGAGCAAAAACAGACACACAGACCAATGGAATCGAATAGAAAACCCAGAAATAAATCCACATATTTATGGACAACTAATCTTTGACAAAGGAGCAAAGAATATGCAATGGAACAAGATTAGCTTGTTCAATAAATGGTGTTGGGAAAACTGGACTTCTACATGCAAAAAAAATGAAGTTAGACTACTACCTCACACCATGCACAAAAATCAACTCAAAATGGATAAAAGACCTGGAGATAAGACCTCAAACCATAAAGTTTATAGAAGAAAATATAGGCAAAACTCTACATGACATACATCTCAGCAAAATCTTTAAAAGCACTTCCCTCATAGCAAAGGAAGTAAAAGAAAAGATAAACAGCTGGGACTACATCAAACTTAAAAGCTTCTGTACAGCAAAAGAGACATTAACCAAAACAAACAGACACCCTACTAATTGGGAGAAGATCTTTGCACATAATACAACCGATAAAGGACTAATAACAAAAATCTACAAGGAGCTCACACAACTCAACAAAAACAAAGCCAACAATCCAGTCAAAAAATGGGCAGAAGAGCTAAAAAGACACTTCTCCAAAGAAGAAAAGCAAATGGCCAACAGGTACATGAAAAAATGTTCAACATCACTTATAATCAGGGAAATGCAAATTAAAACAACAATGAGATACCACCTCACCCCAGTGAGAATGGCGCACATTAATAAAACAGGCAACAACAAATGTTGGCGAGGATGTGGAGAAAAAGGAACTCT
>PVIJ01003558.1:0-65247 GCA_004024925.1 Scalopus aquaticus
TTTTTGTTATCAGTCCTTTATCAGATGTATTGTGTGCAAAGATCTTTTCCCAGTTGGTAGGGTGTCTGTTAGTTTTGGTTAATGTCTCTTTTGCTGTACAGAAGCTTTTTATTTTGATGTAATCCCATCTGTTTATCTTGTCTTTCACTTCCTTTGCTTTGAGGGATGTGTCTTTCAAGATTTTGCTGAGATGTATGTCCTGTAGAGTTTTGCCTATATTTTCTTCTATACATTTTATGGTTTCAGGTCTTACATTCAGGTCTTTTATCCATTTTGAGTTGACTTTTGTGCAGGGTGTGAGGTAGTAGTCTAGCTTCCTTTTTTTGCATGTGGCTGTCCAGTTTTCCCAGCACAATTTATTGAATAGACTGCCCTTGTTCCACTGCATTTTCTTTGCTCCTTTGTCAAAGATTAGCTGTTCATAGATATGTGGCTTTAATTCTGGGTATGCTATTCGGTTCCTAAACTATACAATCACCCAAAACTAGACAAAGAAGATATAGAACACCTAAACAGACCAATCACAAGTAGTGAAATTGAAACAGTAATTAAAAACCTCCCCCAAAACAAAAGCCCAGGACCAGATGGTTTCACAAATGAATTCTACCAAACATTCAAAAATGAAATAAGTCCCTATATTATACAAATTCTTTCAAAAAATTGAGACGGAAGGAGTACTTCCAAACACATTCTATGAAGCAAATACTACTCTAATACCAACACCAGACAAAGACAATACAAAAAAAGAAAACTACAGACCAATCTCCCTAATGAATACTGATGCAAAAATATTCAACAAAATCTTAGCCAATAGGATCCAACAATGCATCCCTAAGATAATACACCACGACCAAGTGGGATTTATTTCAGGGACACAAGTATGGTTCACCATCCGAAAATCAATCAATGTAATCCAACACATCAACAAAAAGAAAAGTAAAGACCATATGATCATATCAATAGACGCTGAGAAAGCATTTGACAAAGTGCAACACTCATTTATGATAAAAGACCTTGAAATCCTTGGGATAGAAGGAACATACCTCAACATAATAAAAGCCATATACGACAAACCCACGGCCAATATTATCCTCAATGGTGAGAAGCTGAAGGCCTTTCCCCTAAGATCAGGAACAAGGAAAGGATGTCCACTCTCACTATTACTTTTCAATATAATAATGGAATTCCTAGCCAGAGCAATTAGACAAGAGAAAGACATTCAAGGGATCCATATAGGAAAAGAAGAAATTAAACTGTCTCTATTTGCAGATGATATGATAATATATATACAAAACCCTAAAAACTCCATAGAAAAACTACTCAAAATAATACACCAGTTCAGTACAGTAGCAGGTTACAAAATCAATGCACAAAAATCACTAGCCTTCCTATATGCAAACACCCAATCTGAAGAAGAAGAAATTAAGAAATCCATCCCCTTCAAAATCGAAACCAAAAGATTCAAATATCTGGGAATAAATCTAACAAAAGACATAAAGGACTTATACAAAGAAAACTTCATTGTACTTCTATAATGGCAGTTTATCTGTTCTAAATTAATTGTGTAATGATACCCAGGCCCCAGAGTTATCTATTCATTTATTTTAATTATGAGTTATTACTTCTATGGTCTGTGGTAGGGAATTAATCTGTGGAAATGAAACAAAATAGTCTGTGGTATAACCTGGTCTATGCTTTCTGGTCTTAATACTCACCAATTGTGATAGTTAATTTTATGTCAGTTGGCTAGGTCATGGTACACAAGATACAGATAAAAAAAATATTTGGATGTTGTTATAAAGTACATTTTATATGAGATTGATTTTATATCAACAAACTAAAGAACAGCAGATTAGGGCCTCCCCAGTGGCGCAGAGGTTGAGCGCTGCGCTGTGGAGCTGTTGGCAGCGGCGACGCTAGTTCGATGCCCGGTTGGGGAGAATCCCACATGGTGCGGCAGACCTCTCCTGTCTCGCCCGCTGCTCCCCTCAGCAGTGTACCTCTGATCTGCCTGTTCTGCTCCCCACTCTGTCTCTGGTGAACCCTCTCGCCGCCCCATGCCTCTGGCCTGTACCCCAGCTTGTATGTATAAAAAAAAAAAAAAGAATAAAAAAAAAAAAAGAACAGCAGATTATTCTCCACAATTTATATGAGTCTCATCTAAGGAGCTGAAGGCATTATAAAACAAAATGAAAACAAGGAGGAAAGAAGTCAGCCTTCACATTGAAGCTGCAAAACCTACTCTTTTGGGGGGGAGGTCTCCAACCCATTAATCTAACTCACAGATTTTTGTCTTGTCAACCTTCAATCACAAAAGCCAATCCCTTCAAAAAATTTTTTTTTTATTTTTTTTTTAATTTTTCTCTTTCCTTTCCTCCCTTCTTCTCACTTTCCATCCCTTTTTCCTTCCCCACTCCCCATCTGGTAACCTCGACTACACCAATTAAGTTATAATAATTTATGTTGAAACATTCTAGGAACGGAAACATTTTCATTCTAGTAAACTTTGTTATTTATAAACCAAAAAAATAAGAGACAGTTTATAATTTTATTTAGCTTGAAAAAAAAAGTTATGAGAAATATTTACAAAGTCAAAAATAAATGTTAGATGTAAATGCACAGATAACAAATAATAAAATACAGAGAAGAATCTTAACCAAGGAAATTTAAATAGGAAGTGTCTAGATATGAGAATGGAAAGGAAAAACAAAGATTATAAAGTTAAACAATAATATTGGACTTCATACTATAAATTAGGACATTTTTCAAAGGTTTTATGCTTAGGAATTAAATGTGTAGATTTAAATTTCTGTTTCGATCACTCTGATAATCTTATAGTTGGTATGCTTACACAGGGTAGGACAAAAATCTAGGGTAAAACTAAGATTTTTGCATTAGATTAGGGAAGAAATGATGAAGACCTGAGCTAGTACAGATGGATTTAAGGGAACATATCTACAAATACTAGTGAGATTGACTTGAGTTGATTAATTAATAGTACAATGAAGACCAATATACTAACTGACTTCTATTGAGGTTTCTAGCATGGATTATTAGATAAAAAAATGTTACCTAAAACATACTAGAATAAAGAACATATTCACAGAATGTACGAAGAATTACATTTTAGAAATGTCACAACTAAGGAAATAATTAATTATATAAGGTTATTTACTAGTTCTTAAATAAGGGATCTCTACATTAGACTCTTTCCTAGTGGTGTTAGAATTAAAATAATTTTAATTGAAGAGAGTGTTGTTTCCTGAATATTTCCTTGGATTTCTTGTTTCCTGGGATACTTTCAATCTAATTTTCTTAAAACAAACCAAATTAATGATTCATTTATTTCCTGATATTGACTAAAAAGATACTTTCTAATAACAAATTGACAAAATTTTTTCTCTGTAAACAACTCTTTCTTGTTTACATGGTTACTATGGGAATTACATGATTAAGTTTGTAAGTTTCTTCCTTCACTGTTTTTATAGGATTTTGCTTTACACTTTGCTGAAGAAATGCATGTATTTTATTATTTATTTATTTGTTTTTAAAGATTTATTTATTTATGAATACAAGCTGGGGTACAGACCAGAGGTGTGGGGTGGCGAGAGGTTTCACCAGAGACAGAGTGGGGAGCAGAACAGGCAGATCAACTGAAATATACTGCTGTCAGGAGCAACGGGCAAGGCAGGAGAGGTCTGCCACGCCTTGTGGGAATTTCCCTGGCTGGACATCAAACTCACGTCCCTCCATAGCACAGCACCTAACCGCTGTGGCACCAGGGAGGCCCATGTATATATATATTTTTTTAAGATTTACTTATTTACACATGCAAGAGCTGGGGGTGTAGGCCAGAGGTGGGGGGGTTCCTCAGATTCAACAGAGACAGAGTGGGGAGCAGAACAGGCAGATGTACTGAAATACACTGCTGAGGGGAGCAGCAGGCAAGACAGGAGAAGTCTGATGGCCTTGAGGGAAGCTCCCTGGCTAAGGATCAAACTTGTGCTGCAGTGGCTGCTGATAGTGTCATAGTGCTGAGACTTAACCCCTTGCACCACCAAGAAGACCCAAAACACATACATTTTAAAAATAAATAAGAATACTGAACTAGGTGTCAACAGATTATGGTAAAATTCTAGCTCTACGTAGCACTGAAGTACGTAATATTGGAGAAATTACTTTAAAACAAGAAACTGTGAAATGTACACACACAGCCTATCATATAGTTGTAGGGATAAAGTTTGATGCATATGAACACTTCTAGAATGTGGATCTGCACTTGTAAATATTCATTCAAATTGAGTAAATTAAAAATCTTACTTAGCAGCAAAAAACTTTAAAGTTATTACTCCAAATTTATGATTACAGAATTCCTGCCTCCATTCTATGGTCACTGTAACTTTTATGGTCTCACAAAATAAGTACATGAAAATCATTGCGTTTAAGAAACACACAGATTGCCATATATAAAGGGGACTCATTTTAAGGGTACTGGAAGGTTGTTACTTTGTCATATCAATTTAGTTGTATCTTATGGATTCCATCCTTCTGTTGCAAATTTTATTTGTCATCACTTCTTGTCTTCTCTACCTCTTTTATCTAGCTTCCCTCTCTATTTCTAAATTATGGACAACCCAAGAAGCAGGATTGGTTTGTCTGGGTACACAGGCAAACCATGTAAGCAAAGCATGTTCCTCCTAAGTGACATTAAACAGATTAGAGATGGATGGCATGATATAGGAAGGGAATCACTTAAAATTTAGTAAGTGTGGACTAGGTTGACACAATCATAGGTAATGAAGTCTAAGATCTGAAAAGAACCACCTTTGGATGCCTGCTGATCAGATCTTTGCACACTGAAGACTTTCAGACTTCTGGAAGAAAAAAGTTCCAATAACTCATATTTAATAATTTTATCAACTAGGAGAATTGCATCAGATTTTTTTGTGGATTAAGGATGACACAGATTTACTTGAAGAAATAAATATTCCTATGGAAATAATTTGACAAAAACAAGATAATATGCCAGAAGGAATAATGCAGGGAGAAGATACACGCACTCTGAGGAGAGGTAGGAGAGATATTCCGTAAAACTTAGTATATGAATTTAAATTTTATCAAAATAGTATTAACAGGCTGCATAGCCATATTTGCAAAATGTTTCCCTCAGGATAACCATATGTCAAGAATGCTCTAAAAAGATTCATGCATCAGGAAGAAAATCATATGGGAAAAGTTAAAAGATCAACTTTTTCTTTACAATTCTGAAAATTACTGTGCTTAACAACTATTTATAGGTTCATGTTTTGGTAACAACAATATGGGAGGCAGAATAACGTCTCCCCCCCAAAAAAAAAAAAAAGTTTTCATGTCTTAATCCTTATAACATTTGAATATGCTGGGTAAAATGACAAAGAGTAACTACAGGCATCAATGGAATTGACATTGTTAATCATCTAACCTTAATACAGGGTGATCCTAGATATTCCAGATGGAACCAAGATAGTCACAAAAGCCCTTATAAATTGAAGAATGAAACAGAATAACAGAAACAGAAAAGGAGGGAGGGAGGGAGGGAGGGAGGGAGGGAGGGAAGGAAAGAAGGAAGGAAATGACAAGAACAACCCTGAATTGCTGGCTTTAAACACAGAAAAAAGGGGCCACACAACAAAGAATCCAGGATGCCTTCAAGTGTTGGAAAAGCAAGAAAAGAGATTCATTCTAGAGGAGCTTAATATTACAGATGAAATATGGTTGCTACTCAACTAATTTAAAATAGGGACAGTATTCTGGATCATTCAGGTGAGCCCAATCTAATCACAAAGGACCTTTTAAAATGGACTTAGAAGATCAAAGTGAGAAATAGGAGAAGGAATGCAAAGGTCAGTGAGAAGACGCCCCACTGATGGCTTTGGCAATGAGGGGCCAACCACAAACATTACAGTTATCTCAAGAAGCTAGACAGTATAAGGAAACTGATACTCCCCTAGAATATTCGGATAACTGCAGGCTGACCAGCACCTTGCATTTAGTCCAGTAATGTCTGTATTGAAATTGTGAAAGATTAAAAGATGCTAGGATACTAAATTTGTGTTGCCTGAAGTGTCAGAGAAAGAGCACCTCCCTTTTCCTTTTTTCTTTTAGGTTGAAATATAATCAAATTAACATCATACAGACTGGCAAGAGACAAAAAAAGAAAAAAATGCAGTTATATGCAAAGGAGAATCTATGTAGATGTGGGAATTCCAAAAAAGATGTACACAAAACAGAGCATTGTATGTCATTCTGGACAAAGGAGAAAGAATAAGTGTTTGGGACTTCAAAGGGAAAATAGGCCTGAAGTGTCAGAGAAAGAGCACCTCCCTTTTCCTTTTTTCTTTTAGGTTGAAATATAATCAAATTAACATCATACAGACTGGCAAGAGACAAAAAAAGAAAAAAATGCAGTTATATGCAAAGGAGAATCTATGTAGATGTGGGAATTCCAAAAAAGATGTACACAAAACAGAGCATTGAATGTCATTCTGGACAAAGGAGAAAGAATAAGTGTTTGGGACTTCAAAGGGAAAATAGGCAGTTTACTGAAATATGAAAATGATCACATGTTTGGGAAACAACAACTGTGTGTTGGCTATTGCAGAAATCAACTAGATACAGAGGAAGTTTAATTGACAAATTCAGCTAGATTGCTTCTTGTCTAACTCACTGACCTCCTGTCATGTTGTAGTTATCTAAAATGAAATCTTTCCTGGGACAGGTTTTCTATGTAAATTCTTTAGGCAATAGAAAGGAAAGCAAAGAATGTTTCCTTGGTTTTTCAAGTCTGGATTGAATACAGAATGAAATAATTCACATACCCAAGCAGAACATCTTGGGGCAACCCACCCTGTACCCTATCAGCTGCCACCAAATTGTGGTAATTTGTTCCAGTCAATGAAAGAAAACTAAAATAACAAATCCAACATTTGTTTTTTCTAAAAGTATTTTTTTCTAAAAAATAATGTCTAACAATTTTTTTTTCAAATTTATTATTTTTTTAAAGATTTATTTATTTACGCATACAAGGGGTACAGGCCAGAGGCGTGGGACGGCGAGAGGGTTCACTAGAGACAGAGTGGGGAGCAGAACAGGCAGATAGATGGAAACACACTGCTGAGGGGAGCAGCGGGCGAGGCAGGAGAGGTCTGCTGTGCCATGTGGAATCTCCCCGGCTGGGCTTTGAACTTGCATTGCTGCTGCCGACAGCTCCACGGTGCAGCGCTTAACTGCTGCACCACCAGGGAGGACCCTAACAATTTTTAAACTAAGAAAATCCAACAATTTAAATGAGACACTGTACTTGTCCTAAAGATTTAAATCAAGTAAGATCAAGTTTTAATGATAAACATTGGGTTGCATGGCTCATTTTCCTAAAACATCTTCAGTTTATGATATATTTAAAACATTGATATTAGAATAGTTTTTCCAAGTACTAGGGCAAAACACATGGTATTGATCTTGATAGAAATCTTTTTTTACAAAATAAAAGAAAAAGAAAGGCTATAGAATAACTCCAAGTTAAGGTGGCGGGGGTGGGGGTGGGGGCCGAAGTAGCATGGAAACACAAATTAAGGGATCCTCAGAGTACCAACAGGTCCGGGGTACATGTTACAAGAGAAATACAACCAAAAAAAGCCTAAAAGCATTGTGAATACTAGATGGTATAAAAAGAGTCACTGTAATCTTTAAGTCATTAAGGTCATTAAGGTTCATGTACTCGGTACAGCTGATTGCATAATGCTATACCCATTTGTCAGTTTATGAAAATTGGCATGGCATCAATGAATGTTGCAATGATGAATAAAAAACTATTGAAAATATTGGAATGCTTTTGTTCAGACATTAGAAGAATTTGTTCAGACATTAGAAGAAATAAACACCACAGACAGTTGAGAATAAATGAGTTTTAAATATATATCCTTTGAAAAATTATGTAATTTATAAACAAATGGTTTATTGAGCACAGTGAAAAGAACAATTTGCAAAAGAAATTTAGCCTCACACACTATTTGCAAATCTAGTTAAGCAATAAGTCAATATTTGGTAAAGTATAATGGAGGGCTAAAGCATTCTGAAGCAACTAATGTAAATATAACTTACTTTTAACATTATTCAAATAAATCAAATATCCATGCAAAGGCTACAGAAGCAGGCCAGTTCCTGAACACCCAGGTTGTACGTGAAAGCTCCTGGGATTCTCTAGTGCTTTTCCATTTTTTTCTTTTTTTAACCTAGCACTGTCACCATCATTTCCTGGTTTATATATAAAATTTACTGTGGAATGTTAGAAATAGTCTTCATCTTTGATGGCACCCATGAATCATGGGTCCCAAACTGGAATCCTCTCTGCATCCCTGCATACTGTGTGCCACCATCTCTTTCTAGCACCCTCCCCCCCACTTTTTCTTTTCAATGAACACCGAGCTTTAGAATAGTCTTAGATGCACTGAAAAGCTTGCAAATGTCATACAAAAAATCCCATATATGCCTCATGAAATGCCTCCTATTTTTAACATTGTATGTTTGTCAGACTAAGAAGCCAGTGTGGGATAGTAACATTATTGAAGCTCCATGGTTTACTTGGATTTCACTACCTTTTCACCTAATACCATTTTTCAGTACTAGGATTCCCTTCAGCATTTCACATTATATTAAATTACATCTCTCCTTAGATTCCTCTGGGTTTTAACTGATTCTCAGTTTCCTTCTTTTCCATAATAAATACAGGTTTTAAGAGTACTAGTCAGGTGTTTTGTGGGTTGAAGTTTTTCTCAAGGAAGGCTGGGGTTACGGATTTTGAGGAAGAAGCAAATGGCCTTCCTTGTATATGGGAAACATTGTAGTATCATGATTTATCAGTGATGAAGTAACCCTCATCACTTGGCCAAGGCAGTGCCTGCCAGACTTCTCCATGTAAGGTTACTCCCCCCCAACCCCCGGCCCCTTTCCATCAGGTACTCTTTGGAAACAAGTCATTAAGCAGAGCTCACAATCAGTGGGGAGCTGGACTAGACTGAACTCCATCTCCAGAAGGAATACTGACATAAAAGATTTGGCATTCTTCTGGAAGGCTGTTTCTGGGACAGCTAACCCAGAGAGGGGAGGGCAAAGTGGAATGGGGGCTACTCCAGCAAAAAATGGGAGTCTGGGCCTGAGGGAAGGGAGGATCAGGTCAAGCAAAGCCTCCCAGAAAGGGAGGTCTTCTAGCCTTAAGGCAAGACTGGCCAGGCAAGGGAGAAGGTAGGGGGTATGCCCCCAGGTCTGAGACTTGGTCACTCATTCTAGAACAAACTAGAAGATCAAAGTGCAACTTTATTTGCCTTCTCTCTTCACCCCCAACTTGGAAGACTGGGTTTTTTTGTACTTGTGACTGAGTTTGGGGGACCTGCATCCAGTGTGGTTTGGTTTCTGAGTTTGGAGTCCTGCAGGATGCAGCCTGGAAACATGTACCCGTGTACAAGGGAGGAGCACAAGGCAGAGAGGATGCAGGGTAAAGGAGTCCTCTGGATGGCCTGGTGACACTTTAACTCTCTCTTTGCAATACAGGTTTGCTTTTTAACTCACTTTCTTCTGGAGCACAATTTTGGGATTCTTCATGCCTGGGCCCAAACATGGCAGCCCTTTTCAGCTAAACATTTGGTTATTTGGGAAGAGAAAAGACAGAATAACTATATATGCTTAAGGGTAGCTAATATAATGATAGAAATGTAATGCTGAACTTCTAAACCAAAGGATTAACTTTGTATATTATCAGAGGTTAAGTATTTCAATATAGCTGTGGTATCAATTTTGATGGACACTTAATCAAGAACTTAGAAAGCTAAGTTATAGTATATCTAGTATTTATGAAACAGAAAACACTAACCAGATGTTGTGTGATTGGAACAACAAGTAGTAAATTTTATAATAAAAAGTGTACTATTACAAATGAAAAAAAATTCCAGAACCTATGCTAATTGTTTTGTTTTTCATATATGCTAAATATTAAAAAAATGACTGTTTTGCTTTATAATTAAAATTTGCACAAAGCATTTGACCACTAGAACATGTTCAACTTCCCTACTTGATTTTTGGGTAAGAAATATTACATGGTTTTTACTTCATTAATAAGATGGCTTTTCCATATTCATTTTTTTAAAAAATATGAAGACTTATGCAAATGCAGAGTTTACTTAACAACTACAAAGAAGCTCTTTTAACTGTCAAAAAAACTGCAAAGTCCAATAGTACTGAATTGCTAATTAGTGAGTTTTGTCCTGCATGTATAACAATACTTACTTTTCATTTTTAACAAAAGATCTAAATGGGAAATCTTGTCTATATAGTAGAAAAGCTCCAAAAGTTTGTTATCAAATAGACTTAGATATTAGTACCTCCAAATATTTAGCTTATCAAACTGTGTGATTTGATCTGATATTTTGTTTCCTCAAAAGAGGAATAAAACAAGTAAAATAGTAATCTCACTTTGGAAGAACATATGAAATTTGTTATTTTGTAGCATCATACCTGACATAAAACATGAAATTAGTTCTTACTAAATTATTGTTAGTACAGTAAGTTTTCTAACGATATATTTTATAATTTAATAGCTGAATTTTCTCAAAAGACCCCTGCTGGGCGTAGAACTCACATCGCATGCTGCCCACAGCTCCACAGCACAGAGCTCAACCACTGCACCACCAGGGAGGCCCCGTTGTTTCTTTTTTTTTTTTTTTTTTTTTGACAATGGAACCCCAAGCTTTCCATACAGGATTACATGACACATATATTTTAGTAAATAATTTAACAAATTTACTATGAGTCATTATATGACAAAAATTAGAGAAAAAAATTTACATGACTCAATAACATAGGATAAATATTTTTGACTACCTAAAAACAAATGATTTTTCAAATCATAGTGACTAAAAGTATCAAAGGCAAGAAAATCCAGTGAGAATTTTGCCAAAATAAAATCAGCTTAGGAAAAATTAAAAGTTTGACTCAATTTGGACAGAATATATTAATAGTGACAGTAAAGGGGAAAAATACCACCACCAAAATGCTTCTAATATTTTGAATTTGTCTTACTTGTGAAGAAAACATTTATTTAAAGTTAATAATACATTTTAATTAATTTTAAGCAATCGCTGCAATTATCATCTTGCTTTTTTTAAAGATTTATTTTTTTATGCATACAAGCTAGGGTGCGGGTCAGAGGTGTGGGGCAGTAAGAGGGTTCACCAGAGACAGAGCAGGGAGCAGAAAGGCAGATAGACCGAAATACACTGCTGAGGGGAGCAGTGGGTAAGGCAGGAGAGGTCTGCTGCACCCAGTGGGAATCTCCCCAGCTGGGTACCCAACTCCAGCAGCTGCTGGCAGCCCCACAGCGCAGCACTTAACCCGCCCGCCACCAGGGAGGTCCCTCATCTTGGGTTTTTAATGATTATGTGTATACCTGCATTTCATGTTTTAATTTAGAGAACTAGTTGAGTATTTTGAAAACAAAATATTTGAAAATATTACCATAAAAAGCATAACAGTATTTGGGCATTTATTGTTTGTAATCTCATGTTCATTAGTCAGTAAAATACCCATGGCACATGCACAGGGAAATGAAGTTTATCATATAAAAATTGAGAAGCAGGGTCTCCCTGATGGCCTATGGGTTAAGTCTCAGCACTATCATTGCAAAGGCCTGAGTTTGATCCCCACTCAAGGAGCTAACCCACATGGCGCAGCAGACCTCTCCTGTTTCACGGGCTGTTCCCCTTAGCAGTATATTTCAGTAGATCTGCCTGTTCTGCTCACCACTCTGTCTCTGTTGAATCCTTTCACCCCCTGCACCTTTGGCCTACACCCCAATTCTTATGCATAAATAAATAAAATAAATCTTTTAAAAAATTGAGAAGTAACCAGCACTGCAATAATTTACTCCACTTAAAGTCTTTAAGTTTCAGTCTCCTCCAGTGAATAAAAATATAACTGCTACATAGGGTCTTTGTGGGGATTACATACAGTGTTATATAAAGCATGTAGAAAAGAGTACATCACATAATAATCTTTCAATATGAATTATCACTCTTAGATACTGCTAATAAGTGCTGGGGGGGCTAGAATAAAATAAAAATAGTATCTTCTCAAAATATTAATGCGCCAGGAGAAAACAAAGCCATACCTTAAGAGTGACAATTTGAGAAGCTATGGGTTTGAAGGAAAATTTACCATCTTAAAATGTGTTGAAATTGACAAATAAAAAACTAGAAAATACTGTAATGAAATTGGTGGTTAAGAAACACTGGGGGAGGAAAAAAACTGGAAGTCAATACTATGACAATACATAGTGTGGTGAAAGAGACATTATATAAGGCATAATTTGATGATGCCACCATGTTTTAAACAGATAAGTAAAATAAACCATAAAAGAAACTTAAAGAGCAGGTGAAAAGAAACAATTCAGAGGAAAAAATGTTTGGGGGCAGCAATGGCACATTTTGCCAAGAGTTCAATTAAGAAAATGTTGAAAGAGAATTGGCTCTCAAAATGTGGAGCGTTTCAATGCAGTTAGAGGTATCAATAGGGTTCTTTGACAGAGGTTATTTCACTATCATTTGAAGCAGATAGGTGATCAAAAAAAGCAGAGAATATGTAATATGTCTCTTTATGTATTTGATATTAGGTATTTTAAGACACTAGTATCTTTGTTTTATGAATAAGGAAATATTATTAGAAACATTAAGCAACATTTTTTTCTATCACCAACTAACAGGCATGATCCTTCTACTGTGGGATGATTACATATATACCTAACATCAAACCTACAATACATACTTTCAAAGTCATATAATTCTAGAAAAGTGCTAAATTACCAAAGACATTGAAACGTCAATTCATAAAAATCACTGATGGATTTAGGATCAATTTTTATCTTCCAGTGACTTCAGTGTATGCATTACATAAAGATACATATTATTTTCCATTTATAGAATGTTGGGTTTAAGGATATTTATGAATTTTTACATGAGAACATTTTTACTTCCTTTCTTCTCCACCCAAAATGGCTGAATTCATTACAGGAATATGGCCTATTCATGTGGGTTAATTATATGTATTCGGACACATGATATGTTCAGATCATTTTCAGGACATTCATTCATTTAAAATAATTAGAAACCAAACCACATTCAGTAAAATTATGAAATATTTGTGTATTCCTTGAATAAAATTCTATACTTTTGAAATGCATTTTAAAGATATGCTTATGGAAACATGAACAAGAAGCAATTTTAAAACAGGTACCCAAGTCTGCTTGTCCTTCACCTGTGACCTCTACTTTCAGTATTTCCTTTTATGGAATGTGAAATTATAACAGCATAATATTGAAAACAAATTCTTTTAAAAATGCATAAATTCAAATAGAAAAGGTGATTTCAAGGATAAACGCCAACAGAAAGATCTTTTCTCCTGGAACATATTATCATAGAAACACTATTCAAAACCTCTACACAGAATTATAAACTGCACCATCCAAAATAAAAGCAAGTATGTTTTTCCTTGAAAAAATGAAGCACCTGTTTATTATTTACTGATTTGATTCATCAAGGAAAAGGGAGAAGTAATGAACAATAAAATGTGCTCTGATATATACCAGAGGCTTCAGGGACTAAGTGGGACTAAGAATCCTCATGAATAGGATTTTTCTTTTATTATTATTATTTTTTTTTATTTATACATACAAGCTGGGGTACAGGCCAGAGGTGTGGGGTGGTGAAAGGGCTCACCAGAGGCAGAGCGGGGAGCAGAACAGGCAGATCAAAAATACACTGCTGAGGGTAGCAGCAGGCGAGGCAGGAGAGGTCTGCCGAACCATGTGGGATACTACCAGGCCGGGCATCGAACTCGCGTCGCCACTGCCGACAGCTCCACAGCGCAGCGCTTAACTGCTGCGCCACCGGGGAGGCCCAATAGGATTTTTTTTTAACACGTAAAAGGGAAAGGGAAAAAAACCTAAGGTGCAACCTTAAATTGTAGAGCAATGTTTAATAAAATGTGTTCTTGCAGTAAAATCTCTTCATTAAACTTCTCTCCTCCCTTCTCCTTAAACTCCTTCATCAGGCATTGTTGTCCTTATTAGACAGACAGAGAGATAGATACAGACAGATAGAAATACAGACTTCTACCTGGCTTAACCGTGAAAACTTAAATTGACAAAAATAAAAATGTTATATTTTAATATGCTTGAAAGCCACTTTCTACACAGTGGCAAATAATTGCTAAAAGTCAGGTTTGGCACTTGCAAAGTCAAATCACAGTATTTGCCTATATCCTATGGTTTGAGTGTAATACTCTCTTTAGGAGTGCGCTGGTGGCACAGCGGTTAAAGAAATAGTACTATGAAGCTATCAACAACCACTGCAGCATGAGTTTGATCCCTGGCTAGGGAACTAATCCACATGGTGCAGCAGATCTCTCCTGCCTCACCCTCTGCTCCCCTCAGCAGTGTATTTCATTAGATCTGCCTCTTCTCCCCATTCTGTCTCTGGTGAATCCCCACCCCACCCCCGACTTCTGGGCCACACCCCAGCTCTTATAAAATAGGGAAAGTAATACTCTCTTTAGATGCTACCTATAGACAACTGTATACTTGGTATCAAATTATATATAGGAGATAAGCAACAATATATCCCCTTTACAATGTATACAGTTATCAACTTTGTCAGTTTGCTTATTTTAATATCTTTGTCTTTTACCTGTCATTTAACTATGTGTTAGATAAATAGATGTAACAAGGAAAATGCTATTCTAATGCATATTTTATCACTGCCCAAATATGAAGCTTTTGAAATATCTGAGAAATATATTCTTTTGATTTTTGATATTTTTCTTGAGTTAACATTGATATAAATATTTTAGATGCTGCAATCCAAAAATAACCAACCATATTTATTCTTGACAGATTATCAATTCGGCTTCTTCTCTGCCTAGTAAAATATTTATAGCAAGAAAATATTTCTATATTTCACATAATAAGTGCTTTCCAATTTTCCACTTTGCTCTAATTACTCCTTTGAAGATAAGAGCTTCCAGAGAGTGCTTGACCTAAAGTAAAGCAGATCAAGGAGGAATGGAGTCATAAAAGTAGCTGAGGTTAAACCATAGAAACTTTACAAATTTAATTACATAGTTTGAAGGTATAATGCAATTAAGTTGAAACCCCTAATGGAAATATTATGCTAAATTGTGTTATTTTATTGTACCTCCCTTCAAAACACACCCCCTTGTACCCATATCCTCCTTCATTCACCATCTTGGAATCTACCACATTGAAACCATGCCCACTATGTCCCCCCACCATAAAAGACTTTAGATTTTTATCATCTCCATTAACGTTACTTCTTTCCACTTAATGCCAATTCTTAGTTTTCTTCCCTATAATATCTTGTCAGTCCACCTATATTCACATGTGTTTATATGTTTAGGTTTTAGGAGCTTTATAAACTATATTATATCTAGGAAATAATGTATAATAATTTCCATCCATTTATTCATACTCACATTGAAATATAAGATATCAGACAACCTATATCTCTGAGACTAAAAATAATTGAACTAGGGAAAATATACTCAGAGTCTATTAAGGAATAGACTTTAGGATTGGAAGAATTACATTATATATAATGTCCAAGAGATGAGGCCTGACACAGAGGTATAAAAGAATCAGAGAATCTGGGACTAAGATTCATATGGACATGTGACTAAGAGTACTAAGGAGAAAAGAATCAGTGAACAGTTTTTAGATTGTGTGTGTTGTATGCATGTGTGTAGGTGGTATGATATGCATTTTAATTTAGTATCAGAGTGTGTAGTTATAATTAGAAATTACAGATCAGAAATTCCATCACCAATTCACATTTTTGAAAAATATCATTAATGTATACTCCCAATTAATCTAATTAGGCAAAGGTTAAAGTAAAACTGTTATATTAAACTTGTACCTATTTTGAAAACTCTAACTCAAGATATAACTAATTATATGACAATACATCCATATATTAAGCTTACACACCAATTTTCATACATGCATTTCATTCTTTTTTCTTTAGGTTCCAATCGAGAAGTTGCAGTCTTCAAATACATATCATACGGGACTGTCTCCCCTCCTCCCCCCAAAAAAGTTTCCATTATATGGTCTGCAAATATTTAACCAACACATGTATTAGAGTTTAATCTTTAGAAACATTAACTGTGGATGTAGGACAATTATACAAAGAAGTACAAAATAGTTTTTAGAAAAGGAGCACACACATGAAGATGGAAAAAGAAAGGCCTCAGAATGAGAAAAGAACTAAGGAAAATTTAATTCAAAATAGGAAACAGGATTGGAATGGACATTTGGAAGGGTACCAAGGTAAGAGCAAAGACTGGGCATCAAAAGGGAATGAGATTGGAAAGAGAAGGAGGTTTTAATGCCAGAAGGAAAGCAGCTATTGGGTTCAGAGCCAGATCGGGCTGTGAAGGTGGTAGCGACCCTTACAGGATTGAGTTATGGCTGGAAAGGAGAACAGAATGTGCCGGGCCAGGAGCAGAAGTCTTGGAACAAAATCCTGCAAGTGAAGTGAGAGGAATGTGTTCAGAGCTGTTGGAGGTTGTGGTTATTTAATCATAACTTTGTTCCTTCTGGTGCCAGATGACTGATGGAACTCCCACCCACAGAGGTCAAACAAATGGTTTTCTCAACTCACTTAGTCAATTACCCACCCCATGAATATAAGGTCAGTCTGATGACTAACCACAACCAAAGACAAATGGGACACATTAAGTGTGCAGGTTCCTATTTCCTAACTATTTTAGGAACTGTTTTAGCTACTGTTTAGATAGTGTTTTGCTACACTTAGATTAAATGTATAGTCAGTATGTTAAAATCCTGTTGAGAGTATTACATAAACTATGAAGAATTATATTAACTACTTTTATCAGCATTTTAAGAAGATGAAATAATTCCTTACTAACACACCTTAATAGAAAATTTTGCTAGCTTTTAAGTCAAAAAGGTGTAAAATTGAATCACAGGTCTGTTACTTATTAACTATTTGTGAGTTTGTTTGGAGGTTCTAGCAGGGGAGCACAGCTACCCCAATATCCTCGACTAAATAACGGTCAGCGTCTATTGGGGAAGGCCGTCCTCTTCAACCCTGCATGCAGCTTTGGGAGGGAAGCACCCAGAACAGTGAGGGAGGAAGGGGGCACCTGCCTTGCCAGTCAGATCAGCCTAATCAACCCTGGCATCAACGGGCGGCAGATGTCGCAGCCAGACCACTCTCATATCCTACTTATTAACTATTTGAATTATTAACCTATTTAGTATATCTGAGTGTCAGCATTCTATTCCTAATATTTAAATAAATATATGTATCCTACATGCTGTATATGGTGATACATTGTGACTAATATGGTTTAGCATACATACATAATGATTTTTTATTAAGAGATTTTAGTTATTTTTGCACAGAAGAACTGGGGAATAGGCCAGAGTTGCAGGGGTGAAAGGAATCACCAGAGACAGAGTGGGGAGCAAAGCAGGCAGATTTACTGAAATACACTGCTAAGGGGATCAGCAGGTGAGACAGAAGTGGTCTGCTGCACCATATGTGGGTTAGCTCCCTGACCTGAGGCTGAACTCAGGCCATAGCATTGTTAGCAGTGAGACTTAACCAGTAGGTCACCAGGGAGGCCCCTCATATAATAAAGGCTAAAGAAAATAGTTGATGAGATCTTCCTATATGAACTCTCTCCCTACAGGCTCTCAAATTTTTTTACTTTAACTGTCAAGAAGCATCTGGCTTCTGGATATGTTCTGATCATAGAATAAAGTAATTACATACAGATATGAGAGGTAAATAATAATCTTGGCTTACTGTGAAATCAAGTTGTTTTATTTTAAGATTGATTTATGCATACAAGTGCTGGGTGTAGGCCAGAGGGGTGGGTGGGGGGTGAGACGCTTCACCAGAAACAGAGTGGGAAGCAAAACAGGCGGATCTACTGAAATACACTGCCGAGGGGAGCCGGAGAGGTATGCCACACCATGTGGGAAGCTCCCTAGCCAGGGATCAAACTCGTGCTGCAGTGGCTGCCTACAGCTTCACAGTGCTGAGACTTAACCCCTTGTGCCACCAGGAAGGCCCCAAAATCAAGTTCTTACAAAAAAACTATATGATAATTGTGCAGATAGTAATTCCTATGAATATCAAGTGGACAACTCTTCTGCCTTCTGCCAGGAGTCAAGCTCAACACTTCTTTTCTCTGCACTGAACCAGCAATGGTGAGCCATGAGGATAGCATCCTATAGTGTCACTTATCAGAGGACTTTTATTGGGTTCAAACACTAGGAGGATTTTCAGTCTCCTAAACAATATTGATGTACGTATCCATATTTCAAAAAGAAATATTATTCTCCTTTTTAGGCCTATATATGCATCTTGCCTATCCAAAAAGAAAACTAAACTCAAATTGCTCCAAACTCAACTTTCTCTCAAAACAAGATTTTCTTCCTGTGACTCGTCTTGAGTCATACCGCAATACTGAGTCTCAAACCTATAAACGCATTTGGTTGTCTGCCAGCACAAACCAGTCATTTATGTTCTATGGATAACATCTCAAAATACAATTACTAACTTTTTTTTCTAAGTCAACACATTTACTGTCTGGGCACAAACACATGTCATTTCTTTCCTGGAATATTCCTCTTGCTCTCTCTGCCTAAATCTGTTCTCAACTTACTTAGTGATCCTACTAAAATTCAACTATTTTGATGTGTGTCATCTGAAAAAATTGTTGTGTCTCAATACTAAATCTGTCTTTGATTTTCACATAAAATTTGCTTTCTGTTCTAGTTCACACTTCATATTCAACTGTCATATACACATTCCCATATTCAACATATGCATACATTTATATATACAATATATGTGTGTGCACACACACATACACACACACACCCCACATTGGGGCCCAGTGGAATTATATTTAATTTAAGCATATTCAGGATAGTCTGCATCTACAGCTTGCTTTACAATCTCTTTCTTCAATCTACTTTTTTCAATACACTATCTCTAAATACCTGTAAACACAATTGGTTCAAGTCTCACTTGATGTGAAACTAAACTTGTCACAAGTAGAATTCTCCTTTATTCTTAATGCCTCAAAATTAATCCATACTTTTACATTTATGCCTCCAGCACTTTCTTACAAATAGTTTTATTTTGATCTCCTTGAACTGAATAGAATAAAACAGCAATTGTTCTGATATCCTGGCTGTTAAATCATGGCCTATTATCTCAGTAAATCAGGAGCTCCATTCGGCAACTGTGAGACTTTGTGGAGTAAAAAATGAATTGTTAAGGGGAATGATTCTGGGGTGTTGTTACAAGTCCCCCAACTGTGGTGCTACTGACATAGCAGAAGCACTGGCTCCCAGAACAATAGATGCAGCAGCTGGTCACAGTAATAACCTCTAGTGTAATGTACTCCAGCCACACTCCCCCACTAACATAATTTTTTACCTCCTAAAATATGTGTTATTTAATGCATCTTTAAGTACTTTCATCTAATTCATATACATTCATGTATTTTTCTAGTTAAACAGCTAAATTTTACATAGAAAAAAAATGAACCTTAGCTGAAATGCTTTTATATACCTAGCACCAAATACCATGCTTGTATTACTGAAGTTTAATTTATATTTGTGGCTTACATAAACAGATGAGTGAGTGGACTCCTCAAAGATGAACAATGTAATAAAAGTAACATTGCATGCTTATTTGTGTGACGTTCATTGTAACACGCTTTGTAGAAAGGAACTTACAGACACTAACCTCAACCCTGGGAGGTCAGTATTGTTATTTCTGCTTTATAGTGGAAGATACTGAGGCACAGAACAGTTACACCATTCAAACTCAAACTTCACCTGGTAAACTGGGATTTGTACTTAGACATCTGTCTTCAGAACCCACAACTATTGCACTGGCCTATATTGCCTCTTAAGGCAGGATAAGGTGTATTTGTCTATTCTTATGTATTAAGCTTATCATTAGTTTAAGCAAAAAAGAAATAAACACTCTTTGAATTTACTAACAACAGGAGTATTTTCTCCTGTTTTGTTTTGCACCAAATGAAAGAAAATACAAAAAAATATACAGGTTTATCCAAATTTAAGGAGAAGTAATAGACAATTTTAATAATCTTCCCACTTGAGTGGCTGGTCTGTTATTGGCATGGCCCACACATGAATCCACTGATATGACTAAAAATATCAAAGAGAGGAATGCATGCCTTCCATTTTAAAAGTCTAGAATATATCAATCCAGTTAAACGAGCATCATGTTTTGTAAATTTGCCTGTGTTTTTAGTAGAAATGTATAAATATTTAAAGATGGCTTACTTTATTATATATAAATATATACATACAATCCATACTTATGCATGCATATATACATATATTGTAAATGGCTGCATATTTTATTTCTACCTAAATTAGATTTTAGATCTCATGTTTTTATATAGGCAAAGCCTAAGCCAAATTAAGAATTAGCTTGGCTTAGTAGATTCTGAATACTGATGAAGAGCTATCTTTTGAATTTCTTCCTAAATGCTCTTATCCTAGGCTTTAGTCAGAACTACAGGAACAGAGAGTTCCAAAGCCTTGGAACTATGACAAAGGCATCTTCCCCTGAATTTTACATCATTTATTTCAGTTAACTATAAAATGTCAGAAATGAAAAGGACATCACCAGAAATTTTCTCAGATCTTAACTTTTCACCCCAATTATGGCTTTAAGAATAAAGTATGAAATATTTCAAGCAACACAAAACTAAAAGCCAAAAAGAAACTGGCCAATTTCCCAAAGATTTGCTTTCAATTGTATATATTAGAGAGCATTATCTTCTAAAAATCAATATTCTACAATCATGATTTTCTTGACCTTTCTAAAAGTTGAGACTAGAGAGATTATAATTCTGTGAAATAAGAATCCAGGACTTACATTAAATATTGTTGCGTATATCTCCCAAGCATGAACATGCAACATTTAATCACATATTCACATTCATTTGTTCATTACAAAGACAAGTTGTTGAGACAAAACCATATTTTGAAATCTGTGCCTACAAAAACTTCAACAGTTATGAGTATGGATATATACATAGACATAAAAACACCCATAGTATTGGGTGTTGCTGACCTACACTGAAGTCATAAACCATCAGACATAATTTCCTGTATTAACCATTTAAACAAAATCACAAAATCAAATTGAATATTTTTTAAATATAATGAATTTTTGTACACTTGAAAGATATTTGTTGAATAGTTGAGTGTTAAATGCTAATTAAATGTTAATTTTTCTTGAAATATTTATTTTATGCATGTAAAGGGCAATTCTGTTGACTCAAATGGAGAATCAGGATTCAATTTAGCAGGTTTTATGCTACTTCTCAAAATTTACTAGGAGGAATAAGAAGTTAGGAAGGGAAGGAATACCGCACAGAAAAATAGAGGATAAGAACAGTAATGAAATTCATATCTGAGCTAATCTAACCCAAATTCTGTTAGTCACACAGGATATACTTTATTTTTGAATACATTATACCTCTCATTTTTATTCTCTGTGGGTCATGTTCTGTTTTGTATTTTAGCATTATTGGCCTGATGTTTAGTTTTAACTCTCATATTTTTTTTTTTCCTTGCCCTTCTAAAGTTTGGTCATTTGTTTGCTGGAAGTCAGGTTTTCCACTGTCTTTTAATTTCTTAAAAAATTCCTGTAGCTGGGACTCCCTTGGTGGCCTAGTGTTTAAGTCTCAGTTTATCACCTGGAAGGCCTGAGTTCAATCCCTAACCTGCACCCACATATGGTGAAGCAAACTTCACCTGTCTTGTCAGCTACTCCCCTTAGCAGTGTATTTCAGTAAAATCCACCTGTTCTGCTCCCCACTCTGTTTCTGGTGAATCCTCTCACCACCCTTACCACTGACCTATACCCCAGTTTTTCTATGCAAGAATAAATAAAATATTTTTTTTTAAATCACTATGGCCTTTTAAAGAGTTTGGCAACAAGAATCAGTGGTGATTCTTATGCAAAATTCTACAATTTAAATATATATATATTTATGTATTATCCTCACATTAGATTGATGTTCTAGTAGAAATATTTGAAGAAATGAACACTTAAGTTCTCCAAAATGAATTTTAAAAATATATAAAACATCAGCTTGCAAGGGTACAGAGTGTCAAACAGATTACATAAGAAGAAAATCCAAGTGGAACCTTAGTATGCTTTTCACGTTTCAAGTAACAGTTCTAAAGGCTTCAGAAAATATATAGTAAATAATAAAGTTAAGAATCGTCCTTCTTCAGAGCAACACTATATCCAAGAAATCAGTGGATTAATATTCACCGCGTTTTCATTGTAAACCATTATCCCATATTGAATAGTCACAATAAAGCAATGCTGGAGATCAAACTACTGCTGCAGTGGTGGCTGAAATTGTCAGTGCCGTGACTTAACCCCTTGTGCCACCAGGGAGGCCCTATTACTTCTTCTGATAGGCATTATTTTCAACTATTACTTCAAGAAATTATTAAAATTATTAAAATCTTCAACACTTCAGTTTTGTGCACACTGTTACTTTATTTCCTCCATCAATTAAGAAAAATCTTAACTCTGCCAAGAAGGCTTTATGATGTCACATTTTTTTCTTCCCATCTGCAATTTTCTCAAACAGTAGTACTGATAGTTGTCTTAAATTATCATATATCAAGCACCAGTATAGAATTCAAAGAATAAAACCCTGGATCTTAAATTTGTCTAGATGGTAAGCTACACACGTCATCTCTATGTCTCATTTTTTAGACTGGTTCTCAGGTCATTTTGACTAGATTTCCACCATCAATTTTTCTGGACCTCCAGTTTGTAGACAACAGATTATGGGAATTATCACTCTCCATAACTCCCTGATCAAATCCTTCAAAATAAATTTATTTTTATAGATCTATACATATTATATCAGGCTTGCTTCTCTGGAGAACACTATACAGGTTCTTTAGCCTTAATGTCAGTCAAAGGAGAAGACTTTAAGGTGTCCATTAGAAAATGTATTTGAGTTTTACTAGGTGATGTCAAAAACATCTACAGACAAGAGGATGATTGAAATGACTGGTGAATGTTTAGCAGTTAAAACTCAAACTGTACTTTCATCTCTGGCTATGGAAAATTGATGAATTCATAAAAGAATATAACTGAGTTTCCTTAGATCTTATTATAACATTAGACAAAAATGAGTCTGTAACCTGAAAAGAAGGAACACTGGATATACAGAAGTTGGAAAAGGAATCCTAAAATCTGTGCTAACAAAAGGCCTCGACTATATCGAATTGGAACTGGGAGACTTTAGGGGAAGACACTTTAGAAATCCACAAAAACGTTCTATAGAAGGCAAGAATTAGAGATGCAATTCAGAAGAAATCCACCACATGTGTCCTTGCACAGTGACATTTTCTACACTTACATCTCTGTTTTCCTTTTTGTTACCTATCTGTAGTGACCAAGGACAATATCATTAAGTTAAAGGAGAAATATAGAAAATAGGATAAAACAGTGGAATCCTATACCCAAGTAAATACAGTTTCTTTCCTACAACCCCAGTTCAGGCTTTCCAGTTTGAGTTGAAAGAGGGGGAGAGCTTTTGATTGGCTACGATTATGACACTGGAATCATCACTGTAATTGCTTAAATGAGCGTGATTAGAGTTCAAATGCCTGGAAGTCATTCCATTACTTAAGTGGGAAAGATTAAGGAACTCCATCTAGTGGCAAGGAGGAAAACTGGCTCAGAAAGTGACTTGAAGGCATGGGCCAGTAGGGAGTTCCTTCAACAAATGTGTTATAAAAGACTACAGTGTCATGATTTTTTTTTTGCCAAAATACCTATTTCCATCAGCAGTGAATGGCATTTTGAGCCAAAATACATGCTTACCAAACTTTGGCTTTCGTTTCTTTTTAAATAAAGTTTCACGGAACAACTGACTGCAACATTATACGAGTTCCAATAGTACAGGATTATCATTCAATGTTTGTGTACAGTTCATAACGATCATCACTAAAAGTCTAGTTCCAGTCACCACCACACTAGTGACCCCTTTGCACAAGTCAGCCACCCACCCATCAGCCCCCTTCCAGTGTGGTCCCACCAGTCAGCTATCTCATTGTGTTTTTGTTTTCTTTTTCCTATGCTTTGTTTCTTTATATCCACAAGAGTGAAATCATGAAGTATTTGTCTTTCTCTGTCCTTTTTAATTTTAGCTATGCTAGCAGTGTATAACAGTATCTAATTGAGGTTTTAATTTGCATATATCTAATGACTAATTATTGTAGGCAGCATTCCAGGGCTTACTTGCCATTAGCATATGTTCTTTGGTGTACAAATTCTTTGCCCATTTTTAATTGGGTAGTTTGTGTTCTTATAGAATTTTAAGTGTGCCTTACATATTTCAGTTATTTGTCTGATATCAGTATTGTAAGTATTCTCATCAGTCCTTGCTTTTCTTTTCATTTTTAATGACATTTACAAAAAAACAGAAATTTTGGGTTTTGTTGCAATCTAATTTATCATTTTTTCCAATTTGTCACATGTTTTGTTTATGCCAGGATCACAAAACTTTGTTTCTTTTAAACTAGAAATATCACAGATATAGCAGCAGACATTTAAAAATCTATTCATTGGATTACTTTATCTATAGAAATTAAATGAAAATAACTTTTCCATCCTTAAGTTCATTGAATCCCTCTGCCTGTCTAATTAAAGTTCATTGAATCTCTCTGCCTGTCTACATTAGTTTGTTGAAGTTCCAAAATTTTCTGAATTTGCACAGAATATGTATCTCTGAAGACATCAAAATTATATTTAAGAGAATTTACTGTATTTTAGGTGATTTTTTTACTAAGATGTTTACAAGATAGACTAAAATTATTACTATTACTATTTACTTAAACAAAAATAGTAACAGAGCATAACACAGCATGACATGCTATGCAAACGCTGATATAATTTAAAATGAAACGTGAAATGATCTATGAAACATAATATATCACTTTCTTACCAATAACACAAATTTTCTACATAAAACAAATATTTTTGAAATCAATTATCAAAATATTGGTTATTTAGTAGACTTATCAGGTATATAAAATAATAAAGTACTATAAAAATTAAGGAAAAATTATAAAGATAATTGATGTTATCGTGGACCTTCAAATAGAAAAATAGTGTAAAAATGGCATGACTGTAATTAATTTTTGAATCCTTGACTATGATTATCTAGGACATTCTGATTAAACATGAAAGGAACTGAGGAAGTTTTGATAAAACTGTATTCCCTAGTAAAGTAAAATTTATCCTGCAAAATTCCTTAAAAGCATAACCCAACATTAAAACATTTTGAAAATAATCCCTTTGATGAATTTAGAACATATTTAAATTTAAAATGAACTTTGTAAATTCAGTTTTTTTTTTACTAATCTGAAATCCAACCTTAATTTACATTTCCTATTATGTATTGAATGTATATAATTAGAAAAGAAAAAGTTAAGACATTTGACACTAAAAGTGATTGTTCATTTTGTTTAATTCTATGTCAAATTCTAAAAGTTTATTATTTTTTACTAACTTGATTCTGGAATCCATCAAAAGAAGGTATTTAATGCTAGAATAAGAAGGAATTCCATTTCATGATAGAGTGCTTTTGTACAATAGTCACTGTTTGTCTGATGTAAAAATGACAATGCAATTTTTTCTCTTTGGTCTTTCTGTGGAGTATAGAAAACTGGTATTATGGAATCTGGTATCTATTTCTAATTAGTGAAAATAAGTGACAATTTAGATTTATATTTTCTTTGATAACATATTCTATAAGTTACTAGATAAAAACTTCCCAGATATTTTATTCTTGAAAGAACACATATCTTAGTATATAAAGAATTCAATTTCATGGAAACATCTGATAAATTTTGGTTAAAAAACATAGTGGCACTTTGCCAACAGCATGTATTCAATACATGTTTACTACTCTTAATTCTTTAATCAATCCTCTATGACAATATGTCTGGTCAAGGGCAAAAACATATTACAGAATTAAAAATCTTTGTGGAATTTAGTAAAGAGAGAAAGATCTAAGGGGTTTTTCTTTTAAAGAATGGAACTGCCAAAACTTGTGTTAAAAATATACTGTCAAGATATCTTTTCTCCATAAAATGCGGGGAGGGGGTAAAGAGGTAGGTGGGAGAGGGAGGGAGGATATATAAACTTGTGAAAGAGAAACAACTTAAGACTGATTAGTTTGACATAGTAAAAAAAGAAGCCATTTGTCATAAACACTGTTCAGACCATGGGACACAACCTTTCTCCTTGATAGATCAAGATGGTCCGTAGAAATGTAATGGCATTGTAACATAAGAACATGACTGCTTATTGAGAAAATTAGCAATTTCCAATTAAACAGCAGATTTTGCAATCTTCTGAGTTATACCAGCTGCAAATTTTGTGAACATGAGGATATAATTTAACCTCACTATATTTCAGTTTCCTTATTTGTAAATGGTAAACTAACATATATGATTGTTATAAAGATTAAGTGCACTGGTATTAAAATGTGGGAATACTTGAAAAATAGTGTTAAATGTTCTTATTTTTTTAATTTTATACATATAAAATATACTCAGATGTAATAAGCTATTGATATTCTGCACAAAAATGAAAAATACTAATTAGAATAATATATGAAAAGTGTTAATTGTTCATATATATATACACAAATCAATGTATTTCAGAAAGATGCGAAAACCAAGTTATGAAGTCTTTATACACGATGGAAAACATACATATTTTGCACAACTGAGACTGAGAACTTTGAATTTTAGGTATATAGGCCTATATATGAAAATTTAAGGCAGATGAGGTGGAGAGGTTGTAGAGGGAGACACTAGATGATGTACAGTAAACCAGAAAAAAAAAAAACACTCCATGAATTCGATATCTAGGGTTTAGCTTTATCCCCACATTCAGAATTTTTTGCTATAATACTCTTTCCAATATAACGTACTTGATTTTAGAAAGTAAATTCTTTTCCAGAGATTAAATATTTATTTAAAGTCTATATTATCCGATGTTAATATAGCTATTCCAATTTTCCTAAAGTTTCTGCTTGCATGTATGGTCATATACTTTTACTTACAATGTAACCATGTATTTTGAATATGAAGTTCATCTACTCTAGGTAGCCTACAGTTGGATCTTGCTTGGTTTTTATTCTATCTGAAAATCTACTTTAATTAGATTTTTGATCCATCCAACCTTTAAGACTATTATTTAGTTGGATTTGTCTGCCATACAAAGAAATTGCTACTACTTTATATAACTGTATGTGATTCACAAAAACTTGTATAGAAAGTTGAAAGCAAGCACCTATTTACAGAGTTTGCTAACCTAACCAGCTTATGTATTATTTCTGGTTCTTTTTATTTGTTTCTCTAAATTCAAGTTACCATCTGACATCAACCCTTTATACTGGTACAGCTTTGCTTCTACCTCTCTATTATGCTATTATTGTTGTATATATTACATTCCTATATATTATAATCCCAACAATATAATTTTATACAAATTGTTTTATACAACTGCTTTTTGAAAAAGCTAAGTGAGGAAAGTAGAAATATAATGAATTTTTATTGTATTTTTCTTCTTTTTTTATGTAAAAGAACTGCAGTGCATAGACCAGAGCTATAGGGGGTGAGAGAATTCACAAGAGACAGAGTGGGGAGCAGAACAGGCAGATTTACTGAAATACACTGCAAAATGGAACAGTGGGTGACAGGAGAGATCTGCTCTTCCTTATGTGGGTTAGCTCCCTGGCTGGGGATCAAACTGAGGCCACAGCAGAGATAGTGCTGAGACTTAACCCCATGGCCACCAGGCAGGGCCCCTATTGTATTTTGAATTACACAATTACCTTTTCTGGTGTTCAATGTATGATGTGACCTGGAATTTCCCTCTGTTTTCAATATGGATAGTTCTCTTCAATATTTATTTTAAGATGTCCCTGGGAATTGTTAATTTTGCTATCATTTATTTGTTTATTTAGTGACCTGACTGAAATTTTGTCTTCTTTCCTGTCATGTCAGTCCTCAGATGTAGGTTCACAGTGGACACAGCCCTGTTCCATATGTCAACAGCGGCTTTAACTGAGCTGTATCAATCTCTGATCTCTGCTATCTACCTATATCAGTATCACATCAAGCTGTTAGGTTCCACTAATTGCTGCCTGATGGTTCTATTATTTTTTATAATGTCCTGAAGCATAAATTATTATAGTCTGACACAATTCCATTTGTTCTCCTCTGCAAAGGTAGTTTTTAGTCTAACTTTGATAGGGTTTTTCTAGCTCCAGAAGGGGTCACCTTGTCTGTCTCTTCACCTTGTTGTCTCCGGTTAATTACTTTTATCAAAGTTTAAGCTCTTTCATGAAAATATGAGTTGTTCGTAGTGGCCAACTATTAAAATCTCTCTTGATTTGAGTGAACTCTAGACTACAGCATCCTCACATTCTTTTGGGACTCATATCCTAGGTATATTATAATGAGAGAAGAAGCAGGCAAGTACTGTCAGGCCCAAATCCAGAGTAGTGTTCAGAATTTTGCTCAGTAAAATATTTAGATCATAAGAACAGAAAGCAACAAAGTTCTTCCTAAAGTAGACTTCATGCTGAATGGAGCTTCAGCATGAAGGCAGGATGAGAATAAGGTTCAAATCCCACGGTCTCTCCTTTTTCTTCTTGATATTTACTAGACTTTAATAAATGTGTTTTCATTTGCTTTATGACAAAGGACAATTTCTAGTGATTTTAATTTTTTAAATCTAATTTTTTTCAGTCATGTCGGTTCCACTGGAGAGTGTCTATACAGACTTCCTAATGTCACTATTCAGGAAATGAAATCTGAACAACATCAAATAGAAGCATAAGAGAAATATAAAGACTAGTAAAGAAATTTAGATAATTCTAAAGAAATTCATTTAAAAAACAACTAAACCTGAAACAAACTTGTTTGTGCATATAGGATACATTACCTGCACATGTGGCAACACTATTATTCTGAAAACTGATTTTGTGACTAACAATGGCAGCAAGGGGACTGATATCGTTTAATGTTTTATCCTCTCCATTTTCCTTTAAACTACATAACAGCATTTAAAATCTTGTTGCCATAGTTACTGATACTAAAGCACATACATATAAGAGATTCAGATCTGGAACTCTAAGATAAGAAAATATTTTTTTTAGTCAAAATAAAAGAAAAAACACTACAATGAAGGATACTTACATTTAACAGTTTTTTTCCCCTCTGACATTATATTATTTTTCTTCACTAAAATAATATAATGGTTGAACTACACAGTGCCCCCCAAAGGTTGCAGAATTTAAAGAACATTATGATATTTTTCTCAAAGAGTTACATTTAGAAACCACAAATGGCATGATATTTACAAGTGCATTGTGTATAAAGTAAGTGATGAGGACAGGAGAAAATACATTGCATGGTAATGAAAAGTTTATCCAAAACACAAATTATAACATTCTTTTCTCATTAGTATGTAAAGATAAAATTCTGATAAATATTTTGGTAGCAATCACATTTATTTGTCCAGTTGATGGTATACAATTGGCATTTTATCAAAGAAAAAGGCAATACAATATATAAACAACATTTTAAAAAGCTATATTACTGAATCTGACTCTGCACAGTATGGTAGCCCATTCTGTAAGGTCATTTTGAACTAAATGAAAAGGTAATAGCTGACCTGATATGGGATTTAATGCTACTCTTAACAGTATGATGCCATCTATTAGATTGCAATAGATGCATCATTTAAAAGGATTTAAATTGCTTTCTTTCCCTTCTTTGTCAAAAGAACATACAGAGTAAAAATGGCTTTTTAAAAACAACTTGAACATTATTTTTTATAACCAATTCCACAGCAATAAGCCATATTACAGTACACATAAAGGCTTTTCAGCTGAAATCAGCCCACTGAATTTCCTTCATTTGAATTCTACACATTAAACCTGAAAGGCTTCAATTTATCAGATTTTCTACACATTGGCATTCATCAATATATCTATAGAGATCACAAATAGATGATCACATATCAATACATAAAAGCCCATTCACAGTGAGGAGGGAGTCTAGAGAACAATATCTTTGAATTTCATTCCTCTCTTGTTCCTGTTATTTGTAATATTTTTTACATTATATGAATCAAATAAATATTAATTCATTTATCAAAGGAATTTTGGGATTTTTTACAATTTAATATGCTTACTATTTAGGCACAAAAACTAATAAATGAAGAAAAAATAAATCTGCTTTACATTTTCAGGTTATCTAGAAATTATATTGACTAAATTTCTTCAACAATACTCAGTTTTAGATCTCCTTTCCTGGCTGCGCTTTTAAATCACTTATACTATTATAAGATTCTTCATTATAAAATTATAAGAGTCCCCATTTATTATCAGCCCATTGGTTTTAAATAAAAATATCAAGAAAGAAAAATTAATTCAAGGGGCACCCTTGATTTACTCATGTCCAACTCCCCCACACACCCAAAAAACTTAGTCAAAATCTCAGTAAAGAGTACTCCCCTGAAATATTTTTCAAACCCGTAATTTATTTTTGGTGCCAGGACACCAGTGTGAGTCACTGTTCTCTCATCTATTCCATTTATCCACTTAGATGTCAGGCACTGAGGAAAACAATATGGAGTCTCCTCAAAAATTGAAATTAAAACTACTGTATGATTCAACAATTCTACTTCTGGGTATATACCCAGAGGAAATGAAAATAGACTATCAAAAAGATAATATACTCTCATGTTTGTTACAGCATTAATCACAATAGGCAAAATATGGAAACAACCTAACTGAGCAGCAATAGAAGAACTGATAAAGCAGATATAATACACACACAGGCCTCCTTGTGGCCTAGGGGTTACACCTCAGCGCTATCACTGCTAAGGACTGAGTTCAATCCCAGCCAGGCAGCTAACCCACATAAGACACAGCAAGACCTCTCCTTTCTCGCCTGCTGCTCCCCTTAGTGTATTTCAACCTGTCTGTTCTGCTCCCCACTCTGTCTCTGGCAAATCCTCTGTCCTCCACACCTCTGGCCTACACCCCAAGTCTTCTACATAAAACACACACACACAGGAATATCATTATTAGCTATAAATATATGAAACCCTGCCTTTTGCGGTAATATGAATGGACCATAAGGACATTTTGCTAAGTGAAATAAGTCAGATAAATATTACATTGTCTCACTTATCAACATGAACATGTGGAATCCAACAGAGCTAAACTCATAAATCTAGAGATCCAGAGTGTAAAACAGGGACTACTGGAGCTGGGAGGAAGAGGGATAGTAGAAATGCTGTTTAAGGGTACAACTAAACCTGCAACTGGTAGACAAGTATGTCCTGAAAATCTAATGTACAGTTTAGTGATTATAGATAACAATATTTTATTGGAAGCATCAAGTTTGCCAAGAGACTAGATCGTAATTATTTCTTCCACAAAAAGAAATGAGATACTAGCTAACTCTACAATGGAAATGATACTGTAATATATAAATACATCAAATTGACTGTTGTACAATTAAACTTATACAGTTACATGGCAAACATATTTCAATAAACAACAAAACCCATTGTAATACCCTGTTAATTTATGGTTTGTCTTCTCTCACAGTGTTTCATTTGAGTCCTCACTAAATATAAAAGCAATCTTTGAAAGTATGATTTGGATAAGGGAACTTCCCTGCTTAAAACTTTACAATGGCTGCTCCTTTAGCCTATAAAATCTTGCATGATCTGCTTCAGACTGCATCACCAAACATACTTCAGTCTTCATCCATAGCCAGTTACTTCTTTTCTAGACAAATAAAAGCTTCCATATCCCTTCCCTTCCAAGAATGTCTTTTTTCCTCTTCTTTTCATAGGTTTATACTTACTTATCTTTACTCCTTAAAATCACTCTCCTCAAACCCCACACTAGGGTAAGTCTCCTTGTTGTATCTACAATCTAGTGATACATTTTTTTTAAAGGTTTATTTATTTATGTACACAAGCTCGGGTGTAGGCCAGAGGCGTGGGGTGGTGAGAGGATTCACCAGAGTCAGAGTGGGGAGCAGAACAGGTAGACTGACTAAAGTACACTGCTGAGAGGAGCAGCGGGCAAGACAGGAGAGGTCTGCTGCGCCATGTGGGAAGCTCCCTGGCAGGGTACCGAACTCATGCTGCAGTGGCTATGGATAGCCTCATAGTGCTGAGCTTAACCTGTTGCACCACCAGGGAGGCCCTAGTGATATATATTTTAATACAAATTCTTATTTGCAATATTTTGACACGTCTCTCTTATGAGATTCCCAGCATCTTAAAGCCTAAGACTGTTTTTCTTGTTAATCATTTAATCCCCAGCACCAAAGTTGGTTTTCTGGTAATGACTAAAATCATGATAGTTTTGTGGAATAAGCAAGTCAAACAACCACTGGCAGATTACCCACAGTTCTCCTTCCCACCATTATAATTATCATTATTTAAAAATTGAATTTTCATTCAGTTCTACTTTTCTGAGGACTAATGCTGAAGACTAGCAGCAGGAAACACAATGCTCTTTTGTTTGATTTCATGAGACACTGATGAACCTGTAATAGTACAAACAACTTAAAACAAGTCAAATCACCTCCTTTCTCACTAGTATCAGACTCACAGTTACTTGATTCTGAGGAAACTCTCTGGAGGTTCTAGGGTAAAGAAGCAACGATGACAACTTAATTGGAATTTCAAACGTAGCAAATCAATTCAGTGAGCATTTTATTGAACACCTGGATAGGCAAAGCCCTGTAATGGTGTTTGTGGAGGCACAAAGGTGTGTAAAGCAGACACACAGCTCTGACATTGCTACACCTGAGACCACTTGTTCTGTCAGCATTGTTTCTCATTGTGCCTCTTTTTTACTATATGTGTTTTTCTCAGAATCTCCTGCACATTGGTATACCTGTGTCATTTCAATTATTCTTATTAGAGGTGATTATGGAGTAACGAAGAGATGACACTATGAAGCAGAGTCCTTTTAAATCTAGGGTTCTCACATGTAAGATTTGTGATTTCTGAACTGAATTCTCTCCAACTATAAAATGAATAATTATTACTACTATCTTTAAGAACAGGCTTAGCAACATAACACAAACATTTTGTGATGGTGATATTATATAATAAGTCAGATGACAATCTCTGGTTATTCAATCTTAAAGATGTTTTTTCCGAAATACTGCCTAAAATTATATGGCTGAGGGATAAAGTGTAAAATATTTTGCAGTAACTTCTTGCACTCCAAATTCTTGTACTTGGATCAGTCCTGAAAAAATGTGGACACTGAAACTGTGTGAAGATCAGATAGGACCTCACAAATAACAGTAACTGAGACTACAGTTTTGTTTTGGGAGACAAAACCTCCATCCTCTTACTTCTTACACTTTTCTTATTTAGAATACTAAGCCTGGCACATGTTTCAGAAATCCTGTTACTCCGCATTACTTATTTCCAGTTCCCTGTTATACCATATTGTGATTGCCTTTTAATGCAACTGATTTCATTTAGATTGTGGAAATGCGAATCTTATCTTTCCTATTCTCAGAAAATTTACTATAGTCACCTCCAAATTAATGGAATCTTAATCTTACCTAGCAATATCTCATTCAGGTTTCTCATTAGCTTCTATAACATGTGTTGTGTCCATTTCAGTCTATCAATAACCAATGTGTCTGGGCAGGCCCTTGTGGTTCTTACTATGATTACAAGATGCCTTGTGGCAATTGACAATAGGAAACTTTCCAAAAAATAAAGGCTTATTATTTATAAGACCTAGAAATTATGCAGCAGATCTGGGGTTATACAACAATGTTGGGGCAGGGGGAAGAATGATGCCTGGATTCTGCTTTAATTGGGGTCAAAGATGTGGTCCTAAGATTTCATGAGTTCACTACTGGTCATGCTAAAATGCGGTAAGAGTGGGAATTTAACACATTGGAAGAGAAAGATCATGAAAATGGCCAATTATTAAAATCAGCCAAGTACTCTAAAAGAAACTCAGTTGGGAATGGGGGAGGCAGCCTGACTCTTGCATAGCTCTGTTTTTATTTAAGACAGCCTTCTTTGATGTGGATGCCTCTTTGAAGCCTCATTAATCAAAGCTTAAGTCAGATACTTGCGTTACAAAAAGAAAGAAAATAAAACTGTCAGCACTTACACTACTGTGAGTATTATTTTTGCTGTATAACATATGTTCTATTTTTCTCAGAGGGACTTAACCCAAGGCTACTCCAAAGGCTGCTTTTTAAAATAATAATAATGTTAGTTATGATAGTCCCTCCTATTTATTTTATTTTATTTATTTATTTTTTAAAGATTTATTTTTTATTTATACATCAAGCTGGGGTACAGGCCAGAGGCGTGGGGCGGCGTGAGGGTTCACCGGAGACGGAGCAGGCAGCAGAACAGGCATATCAGAAATACACTGCTGAGGGGAGCAGCGGGCGAGGCAAGAGAGGTCTGTCACACCATGTGGGACTCTCCCCCGGCTGGGCGTCGAACTTGCATCACCGTTGCCGACAGCTCCACAGCGCAGCGCTCAACCGTTGAGCCAATGGGGAGGCCCAGTCCCTCCTATTTATTAAGTGAATACAATCTCTTCTCTATATAACACTAAGTTCTCTGCATGCATAAACTTGTTGAATACACACAAGAAATTTTTCTATTAAGTACAAATCGGATTCCTATTTTACAAGGAAATGAGTCTTAGAAACATTAAGCAACATGTCCATGTTCATAGAGCTAGTAAGTGGTAATGGGCTGAATTCAATACTACCTAATTCCAGAGCCTCAGGTCAGAATTATTATGAGTACATTATTATTGTTAAGAAACTGTTCTTATTATTTTTATAGTGAGAACACTCCTCCCAGATGATGTACTCAATTGTATATGTGAACTTACAGTAATATATGTCTAACCAAAATTCAATTGACACAACCTATTAACCTTATGAAATAATTTTCTTAGGAAAACAACCAGCTTAAGGTGAACCTAAATGCCAAGGTGATTACAAATTAAGAGTCTCAATTAGAACCATTCTTTTAACATCATTCCAATGCTCTTCTCAACTTGAATCAAAACACATTCTCCAAGTGTAACAGTTGTTACTAACTGTCCGTTATTCTCTGGATATACCAGTACTCTGAGAAATTTCCTGTCAGACGTTTATTCAGTATCCCTTAAAACTTTTTCTTAGTAGTTCAGACAACATTAGAAGATAAAATGACTAAACCATGTTAGTGTACTAATGGCAGGCGCTAACTTGCTGAATTAAGTCAATTTTTAACAAAATATAGTTTTTCAAATAAATGATTACCACTACTCAGAGATCAAAAAAGATAAACTCATGTCATTTGCAGTCATGTGGATGGAGCTTGAAAGGATAATGCAACAAATTCAGTCAAAAGAAGCAAGATAAATACCAGGTGGTTTCACTAATATGTGGAATATAAAGCAACCAAATTAAAAGTCAGATGACGACAAGCTGAAAGACTAATCCTTGATAGCTGACTACTAAACTGACACACCAAAGGGGGAGAGAGGGAAGAAGGAAAAGAACAAAGAGAAAAGGAGGCATAATGGTCTGTGGCGTTAGAGTATGGGCAAGTTGGTGGTGCATGTACTATCATGGCAATACCTGATGGGGATACCCCAAAGTTACCTCAATTAAAAATTGATTAATTAGGGCCTCCTGGTAGTGCAGGGATAAAGTCTCAGCACTATCAAGCTATCAGCAGCCACTTCGGCATGAGTTCCATCCCCAGCCAGGGAGCTAACCCACATGGCACAGCAGACCTCGCCTGTCTCACCCGCTGCTCCCCTCCATAGTGTATTTCAGTCAATCTGCCTATTCTGTCCTCACTCTGTCTCTGGTGAATCCTGTCACTCCCCCACATCTCTGGCCTAGACCCCAGTTCTTGTATGCATAAATAAATCAATCTTTTTTTTTTTTAAGATTTATGTTTGCATACAAGCTGGGGTACGGGCCAGAGGCACGGGACGGCGAGAGGGTTCACCAGAGCCAGAGCTGGGAGCAGAACAGGCAGATGGACAGAAACACACTGCTGAGGGAAGCAGTGGGTGAGGCAGGAGAGGTCTGCCGCACCATGTGGGAATCTCCCCGGCTGGGCTTCGAACTTGCGTCACTGCTGCCGACAGCTCCATAGTGCAGCGCTTAACCGCTGCTCCACCAGGGAGGCCCAATAAAAATAAATCTTTAAAAAATACTTGAAAATAACTGATTATTATTAAAAGCAACTGCACACAGTGTAAATATTAGATGATTGATTCATTTATGAGAGCATTTTGAAGGTTGGGAGATGATTACTATATAATTACCACATTTACTTATATATACTGTTTGTTTCTTATAATAATAACTTCAAATTAAGACAAACACAATTTCAGTGTTCCAGTTTCATCATCATTGAAAATTAAAGAAAACTGACCTTGGAAAATCAGATGGAATTTTGGTCAAGCCCCACCTCCACCAGTCCTCACCCGCCATTCATACAAAGCAGCCAAATACCTCCTTGTTGTCCCTGTTCAGGAGTCTCCTGAAGCTACACAACGCCTGCAAGTGCAGACACTGCCGGTCTTTTAACTTTTTCCTTACATTACTTTTCAAGGGCGTTGTCTAGAGAGCAGCGCTGAAACAGGTATTGTTGCAGGAACCATCCTAGAACTGAGGGCAGAGTTGCTTGCCGTTCAGTTCAACAGATGCAAGCTCTCCTGGGAAATTAACAGAGCAAGTTTGCTCGAGGGAGGCTTCATTATCTCAGGGGTTCCCATCTGTGGCCAAACCGTGCGGCCGCGAGCCAGTCTCCATCTTCCACACGGTAGCACATGGGTGGGGTGGGGAGAACTGACTGATCATGAAGTGTATGCTCCTTTCCTGAATAGCAAAGTCATGTCTCTGATAAAGGCGTGTTCTGCTCCCTTCCCAGGCCTGGTAAGTTGACCATCAGTTCAGGCAGCTTAAGACAGTGATTTGGAGCCCTTGGCCTCATACCCCCAGGTTATTTTAATACTAAGCAGGGGAAACAAGGCAGCAGCCACTTGGGCCCCCTGCAAATCTATCTGCTCTTTCCTCTGGGCTCTGGTGTTCTCTCGTGGTCTCCTCCGCTCCTAGCCTTCTCCCCTGTGGTAGCCACCTTTTACCCTCAGGCGCCAGTGCGCACAATTAGGCAAGTCCACACTATGCGCCAGGTGCCACCAACAGGCATGAGTACAAGACCACAGGTGTTGGTCATACACATGCACACATGCTAATGGCAGGAGGTCCAAAAAAAGCCTGATAACTTTTCATTTACACTTCAGGGTGTCTCTTGTTTAACCCTTTGCACTCCAAACCATTCTGGACATTGGCTACCAGCTACTCGACGCTACTTTGCGGTGGAAACGTGCATTTACAGACCCTCGTATCATTTAGTATAATTTTGGAACCAAGTAACGTATTATAATGATATTGGACTTATATGAATTGGGTGACATTGAGGAATGTATATTTGCAAAAAAACCAATATTTTATTGTTTATAATTTTGTACAGTATGATGAGTTTTGTAACACTCCCCAATATGCATTGCAGGGTGATTAGTGCACGTTCTCGTCCTACACAAAACCCGCTGACATTTCTTGTATATATCTTAGTAATTTTACGATATTTTGATTTAATTTCTTGTGCCATTTCAAGATAAAACTTCAGGGAAACATGCATGTCTCAAAAAGTTACGTTGAAATAACTCAATTCCCCGTAATCACTAATAAACTGCAATGTCCCCTGAGAGGGGACATCCAAGTGATATGCTAGAATTCTGATGTCCTCTGAGAGGGGACAGCGGAGTGCAAAGGGTTAATGTTGGCAAGCATAAAACAGGCAGGCAAGCTTGCTAATCTGTTTCCAGATGGGGAAATCTCAGACCCTTCACCATTTTTTTTTTTTTTAAAGATTTATTTATTTATACATACAAGCTGGGGTACAGGCCAGAGGCGCGGGGCGGCGAGAGGGTTCGCCAGAGACAGAGCGGGGAGCAGAACAGGCAGATCAGAAACACACTGCTGAGGGGAGCAGCGGGCGAGGCAGGAGAGGTCCGCCACACCATGTGGGACTCTCCCCGGCTGGGCGCCGAACCCGCATCGCCGCTGCCGACAGCTCCACAGCGCAGCGCCCAACCGCTGCGCCACCGGGGAGGCCCCCCTTCACCATTTTTTGCACCCTTCTGTTTAAAAACTATCTTCATGATTATCACAAAATCTAGGAAGTGACTATCCCTATAGTTTCCACTTGTGAGTTTCAACTACCTCACCTTTCTGCAAGTGTAAAACTCTAACCATTACAAAAAGTTGGGTACTTTTTTATGATTGCTACATTTTAAAAATAATTTAATTAGTAATGGTAGACAGTTAATGGAGTTTCTAATCCATACACTTAAAGAAAACACCAGAAAATTTAAATTGAGAAGTTCATGGCGCACAATGTAGGCATTACTTTTTACCTCATAAATACAAGAAACTTCCAAATAAATTAGTATGATTCCTAACTAATGAATTTTAAATGACCTGTATTTGCAAGGGTACCTTGGTGACACCAACAAGTATAACAGACAAGTGGAAATCTAAGCAGAGTACAGAGAACAATTTAATCTCCACATATTTTTTTCACTTACTATTTCCACTAAAGCCAAAGATAAATTGTGATAGAAATATTTTGCTTCTACTCACATTCCAAGTAAGTCCTTCACCTTTCCTCTAGTTGAATTAGTATGGGAAAATATTCAAGGGAAGCATAAAAATCTGATTATGTTCCTGGCTCTTTCTGACTGTGAAATCTGTTATAAAAGAAATGGAAGGAAATGTGGCAGAATCTCATTTCACTCCTGAATTTGGCATAATGGTGAATGAAAGCTAATCCAGTGACATATTTTCTTCCAATGCCAAGCAACAGCATTTGTAAACACTACTAAATACTGAGACCCGAGGTAGTTTTTTTGTTTTTGTTCTTGTTTTTGTTATTTCCCTTAGCATTGATGACCACATGGCATTCAGTTCAAAAAGGAAATGATTACTTCTGATAACATGGTTACCGAAAAAGACCATTAGACACTAGAATTTATAGTTAGATCTGAGATCAGCTGCCTCAGGGAGATGGTTACATATTGCTACAACTTCAGTGGAATGTATATTAGAATTTTTTAATATGTCCTCTTTTGTTTCTAACCTTTTGGTTTTTTCCTTTATATATTTCTCTACCCTCTTGTATTCCTCTCTTATTAATGCATCTGGAATACTAACACTTCTCTCTCACCAGGTTCAATTAAGCTGAAATATCACTATAGTGGAACAGTGTGATTTTCTGTGGGATATCTTGCTGAAGGTCAAAGACAAAAATTAATGGCAAAGTTGGAATAAACCCACATATTTCCAGCTTTGCAGTACTTAAGTTTAACAAATCAGAATGTTTCTTAACATAATCCTAATATTAATAAAGTTATAATTTGAAGGACTATGTTAAATCACTCATTTGTTCATTCAAAATTTATTGAAAAGAAACTGCATAAAGTCTGAATATCAAGAAATAGTTGATAAAGTATCTGTCTTCAGGAGCTTAAATCTAAGATAAAAAAAACTTTGATACACAATAGTTTAAAAAGACTTTTCTGTCAGATCCTTTAAATCTGTGTTAAATATTTGACTTATACCTGAGAGCAATTAGAGGGTTTTAAAGAGTCTTATGAAAAAAAAAAATGTGAGCAGATGTTTATTTCTTAAATATAATTTTCACTGTCATGTTAAAAAGGGATATTCCTCACACAGCTGGTATAGCCATTCATTTGAAAATTGACAGCATTTTAAACTCAGGTATAAATAGTAGTTATTACAAGGATTCCAGAAGTTTTTAAAAGTAGAATGAAGTAAATGACATTTAAGATATCAGATGATGGATTCATGACAGAGTGGGAGAGGTTAAGAGTGACTTCTAAATCTGAAGCAGTATCCCGAAAACTTGTTTGAGGTGTCATCTCATGAATCAAGGTTGAAGAGAGAAAGCAAACTATGCGGGGGGAAAAGTCAAGATTCCTTAGCAAAGTTTTGGTAGTAACAGAAAAATTTACAAACTTAAAGTGCCACTCTTTTTTTATGAAACTTATAACACTACAAGGACAAATAATCTAGAGATAATCATTATACCAAGTACTTAAATGAATTTAAAACATTTGATTGTCATTCTAATAAATAATCATTTTCTAGCAATAGCCATAAATTACTTAGAGAAAAGTCATTTGATATGGCTATTGCTAGAAGATGATTTTTTTTTTAAACAAGACATAGATTTGGCCTTACAATTATTTCTATGATATTTAAAATATATCTTAAAGGGTCATCTACATTCTGAAGAATGTTTGAGTTACATAATATGTAGTCACTCTTGGATGCTTGAAAACAATAAAAATCATTTCATAAATACCAGATTTAAAATTAATTTTGAAAGGACTGAATAATTTAATTGCAGAATTCAATTAATCATACGCAAAAATACTTGTGATAGGATAATAGATTTACTTGTTTTAGGAATAAAAAAAATTCTGGAACCATTTGAAATACTCTGTACTTTATATGCCAAAGCCACTTTCTTCTGTCCTACCAACTTAAGCAGGTCTTCACCTGGAAACATTCTTCAAACCTTCAAGTCCTCTGGACTTACTGTCTATAGGAGCTGCAGACTGGTAGTGGTGGTAAGAAATTAACATCTTCAAGAGCATCTCTCAACTAATGGCTGCTGGGAGTTTATATGTACTTATACCAGCTCCCTTAAGATAGGGCAATTTTGAGGCATGTGTTTTACGTCACTTCCACCTTAAATTTCAGACACTCATAATGGTAACGGCATGAATAGAACACCTATCATTAACTAGAGCTCCAGTAGTTACTTTTTCACTCCCACACTAATGTTCCCGCCACCTCCCAAACAAAGGATTTTTACTCATTCTCTATTCTCTCATTGTAAAAATAGTCAAATTAAGACACAATGCTCCAAAAGCATACCTGGCCTTAGTCACATGGGCGTTAATAAGGAACCTATATTATTCATATAAGGGTCATACATGAACTGTATTAATACAAAATGGAAAGTTTGATAAATGAGAATGTGCATACCCCATAACTGTACAGAACAGTGCTGATATTAAATTGAAAGGGAAGCCATCAAATAAAATATGCTCAGTTTCAATAACTAATATGGCATTCCTCATTCTATGACAAGAGCAATCTTCACCCACAGTATAGAACCTATTTTCCTTTCTCATCTGCTCCAGGTCCACTTTATTCCACACATTCTCTCTGATTTATCTAATCAATTTCTAAGACTTTCAATTGTCTAGTTCTAGCTTCTAGATATCACCCAAGCTCCAGATCTGTATAGCAATTTTTTTACTGGACATGTCCAATTAGATAGTTCATCTTGGCAGACTCAATATGTCCATATATCATAACTGATACTCCGCAACACCTGCTCTGTTTCTTCTCTCTATAACATTGTTTTCCAAACAAGCATCTTAAAATTTATTTTTGAGCTGATCCTTTTCCTTACATCTATATCAGACTAATTGAAAAGTATGTTATTCTATCTTCTAAACAGTGTTGTAGTATGGGCATTTCTACCTTACCACATGTCCCTAAGTGTAAACCACCATCATCTCTCATCAAGATTACTACCACCCCCAAGTGAACTCTTACCCATTCTTTTTCCTTTCTACCCACTTTTTATCATCCCCACTCTGGTGCTGCCTGATCTAATATTACCTAACTAGTTTTCAGCTTCTCCTCTTGCCCTTCTTGCCTACATCCCTACTATCACATTCAGTTCTTCAGCTACTCTTCAGGCTCAGCTGCTTGATTAAGTCACATTTTCCAAAGTCCTGGCTCCAGACTCAAGTTTTGTGTTTGCCTAAAATTCACGCTTCCTCCTTTTCTATACCCCAGGGTAATTTATACACACATTTCAAATCAAACACACACACACACACCACTCATTCATCCGTTTTCAAGAAAACTGTTTTGAGTGCCAACTCTGTTAAGATTTATTGCAGATACTAAGAATAAATAAATCAGTGAATAATACAGAGTTCATGCGCTAGTGGGTCTCACACAAAAGCATACAAAGAAGTGACACGTGGTATTATGGAGAAAAATAAATTAGGGTAAGGAGAATAAAGCATCATGGGGAGCTAGAGTGGCCAGAAATACCATTCCAGTGAGATGGATATCCGAGCAGAGACCTGCATGAACTCAGTGAGCGAATATACACGATTATGTAGGAGAAGCGGTTTTCTACGATGCTAGAACAGCCAGCAGAAGGATGCCCTTAGGTGAAAGTAGGTTGTAGTGGTCTAGGAAGAGCAGAGATAGATTTATTATGTCTCACCATCCTGACATATTCAGTCTGTTTTATGTGCCTCTCCTGTAAGCCAGTAGATCACACTGTAGCCCATCACATCAAGGAATACACTTCACGTGATCATCTACATGGCGATGCATTTGTAACTCGTATGCCAAAATTTAAAGGCCACAGTCCTTGTTTAACTTTTACACAGTGCTTGGTAAATGGTGTCTACAAAACGGCTCAATATATATTTTTCGGAAATGGAAATACAGGCTTTCACATATACACATACTTAGGTTTGTTTACATATCATTTGTTTCCCTTTTCCCCAGAAATACGTTTGAGGTACATATGTGTGATCAATTGTGCACAAACATGTTTGCAAGTGATTAAAAAGCAGCGTAAACTGTACTTTCAGGGTGCACCCCCCCCAGTCCCCATCACTCCCCAGCATCCGTTCTCCCAGGGCACACACACAAGGGGCACCTAGAGCCGGGGTGGTCGGGTCAGCCTACCTGGGAAGTTGGGCTTCTGAGTCCCTGAATCTGGCGCAGGAACAGGCAGGGCTGGGATGGCTACAGGGACCACTGTGGGTTTGCAAGCCAGGAAGACGCTAAAACCAGATTCACTGCCCGGCGGCTGCACCTGGGACCTTTCCAGCTGGCTGCGTGCGCGACGTGAGGTCCACACTGCGCAGGTGCAGACAGTCGCCTGCACGTGGCACAGCTTCTGCGTCTGCTCTGCTTCTGCTGAGACCGGTCTGGTTCTGCCCGTCCGCTGTCTGCCTGCTTGTGCAAGTTGTCTTTGAAGGTGAGTTTCGTGAGATATATCTATATCTATATCTATATCTATATCTATATCTATATCTATATCTATATCTATATCTATATCTATATCTATATCTATATCTATATCTATCTATATCCATAGATATAGATATAGATATATAGATATATAGATCTATATCTCTATCTATAATCTGTAGATATAGATAGATATAGATAGATATATATGCACGTACATGTTTTGTGTATGCACGCACACATCCTATTGGTTGTGTTTCTCTGTGCCAAACTATGAATGACACACATTTTGATACTGAGAGGGGTTCCAGAGATTAGAGTCTTAAAGGTGAGTTTTGTGAAATGACTCCGAGAAATTGCTTCTCTGTTCAGACTTGAGGAAAGGCATTCACGGCTGTGTTTCTAATGATAAAGCACCGAAACACCATGGTGCTATCCAACAATTGAGAGAGAAGGAAAAGCATTACAATTTATTTTTTTTTCTTAATGCGGTAACATTGGTTTGCAACACTGTGTATGATAGGAACTATGGGATCGCACCTCTTCTAGTACATTATCACGTACTAATTATTCTTAATCATATACTTTTAAAAGTAAAGTTCTAGATGACCACATAGTTGATACCTTAAAATAATTTTGTAACACTAGTTTAAATGAGATCGACTGGTGTTCAAAGTTGTGCTGGTGAAAGTTGGGAAATAAATGAATGTCCACCCAGTTCAAGCTCAGTGTCTATGACCTGAAAATTTCTCTGGAAAAAAAAAAAAAAAAAAAAAAAAACCCTTAATTCCTAAAGCCCAGAGCTGAAATTTTTGAAAACCTAATCCAGAGTCTCAACATAATAATGATATAAGATATATGTTTTTGAAGACCGGCATTATGACTTTTTTTTTTCCCTTCTTTATTTTTAATTGAGACAACTTTGGTTTACAGTGCTGTATGTGACTTAGAGGTATAGGCACACACTCTTCACGTGTATGTTCCCAAACCATACCCCCCACCAAGACACCCATAGTTCTCCACCATAGCTCACTGTGACTCCTCCCTTCTTAGTCTTCCCCTCCCCATTTTATATTAACTACTTTTTTTATTGAGGTACCAAATTACAATACTAGGGGTATAGGTTGACCAAAAGGGTAGAGGGCTCCCAGTGGACTGTGGTGAAGATTATGGATACTTTGTTCGTGAATATGGTAAGATATTTATTTCATTAAGATATTTAAGACATATTTTGTTGAGGAATGGTAATAAACCTAAGATATCTACTATTTTTTATATTTTTAGTTCTGAATCTGTTACCTCAGCAATTGAAAATATACTCATTTCTATTACTTTAATTGTTCCTATTAGAAACTCCAAGTCAAATTATTAAAATGTATGGTTATCCAGGACACCCATAAGAAATGGCTATGGAGTAATTCTTTCAAAATAATAATATAGTAATAATTACTATATAATTATGGCATCCTAAGCCATAGATGATTTATTTCAACCTCCAGTAAAAAGCCAAGATTGGCCTCCGATATGTTTTTCTGCCCAAGGTAAGATGTTAAAAAGTAAATTGCATATGTACTTTTTCCTAATGATGAAGGAATTCTGTAGAAGCAAATTAAATTCATTCATTACATCAGTGCACAGAAAAAGACTGTTACTAAACATGTTTTAAATTTTCATTAAAAAATTAACATTATCTGGAAGAATCCATAGAATGGAGCCAATAAATTTAGATTTCATGAGTTTGCAGAAAAGATTAAAGTGAATGAGAAATATAGGCCTATCAGTGTAGCAATACAGTATCAGAACTAAAATGGGATATTATGCAAAAAAAATAGATTATCTTAAAAGTTGTTTTGATACAATACAGCAATATAAGGAAAATAAAAGACCGTCTCCACTGTATGAGACATTTTCCTGTAAGTGGGAGGTCTCAGTGGAATCATAACTACAATAAATCAGAACTGTGTCAAGATCATGTACCTTTAAACATGGACTTCAAATATTAATGGGGGAAATTATACAGTTGAACATTCAAATGAGTCAGTACTTATTAAGTGTTCTCCTTCTGTAAATAATTATATAAATTGCGATGTCTTATGCAAACCAAATCCTTTAAGTGCTCACATAATATCATCAATAAATTCTTTGTAACTACAAGTTTTTGTTGTGAAATATAATGAAAGCTGGTCCTCAAGTAACATTTTTTTCAACTTTGGGCAGGATCTTTTATTTTCTCATCAATGTTATAACAAAATGACTTTACTCAAGGATCTGCTTTAATCAACAACAGAGAACAAGATGACTAACAAAAACAAAACCCTTATTCACTATAACAGTTGATTAAGAGGGAAAGAGATAACAGTTGCTTCCTAAAGTAAACCACATAAGATTGTTTTCAGAAAGGAAGTCAATTCATTTGAAATAATCCCTACTGTCTCTTTTTAAGAGAGTCAACTTAATGAGTAAATGGGAGAAAATATCTAACTTTTCTGTATCTAAAATGTCTCAGTTATACATTAAAAGTCAGCACATCTCTTTTGATATCCCTTATTGTATTTATTTTGAGAGAATAGCTAAGAGTAAAATTGAAGTGAGGGAAATATATTTTAAAACAAGCATTTTTTATTCACTCTTCAGTTGATACAGCGAAAAGCAATTTGTTTCACTTTTCCATATAATTTAATTCAGCAAACAATCATTGATTTTTCTATACTGTACAAAAGCTCAGCACTTAAGTTGTGAGAGGTACAAAAATGAATAACCCATAGTCCCTAGCTTCAGTGAGCTCACAGTCTATTGAATAAAACAAATTCATAAGCTGCCAGACAAAATTTCAAGGAGTAATCTTATTAAAAAGAATCGAGGTTCTCAGACTATAGCAGGCAGCAGAATTACCCAAGGAATTGTTCAAACATGGATTGATTGATCCTCACCCTTGGAGTTTCTGACTTGGTATAATGTCAGGTGTAGATAATTTGAATTTGTAACAAGGTCCCAAGTTATGCATGTGTTGTTGATCTTGGAATGAAACTTTAAAATTCTTCTTTAAGATTCTGATAGAATAATTTGTTTTTACTTGGTTTACAAAGGACAAGTTCCCAAGTGACATAAACCTGATTTTGATAGTTCATTTGAATTTAACAGAACAGTGAGAAAGTAGAATATCATACAAAAGAAAATAAATCAATTGATGAGAATAATAAAAGAGAATATTGGAAAAATGGAATGTGTGATTGCATCATGAATGAATTCATTTAGCTAGTACAAAGGAGGCTTAGAAAGATATGCATTGCAGATTTACTAAACCATTATATATAACTCTCAAAATAAAATATTTTGTTACAGTCTAGGTGATCTCCTTCAGGACTGAGAAGGCTGCAGTCAAGGCTTTAGCCAGGTTACATTGTCATTTGAAGACCTGACTGGTGAAAAATTCACTTCTGAGTTTTCTCAGGTTGTTGGCAGAATTTATATCCTTGTAGCTGAAAGACCCAAAACAGCTTGCTACTTCTAAACCAATAATGGGAGGAGAGAGGAAAAATGAGTTGGGAAGTAGTGAGAGAGTGAGAGCAAACTTAAGAGAGGGCGAGAGGACAGAGGAGAGAGGTAGGCTGGTCAGATGAGTGCCATGATCTTCCTAGCCTTCTGCAATGATATACTTATAAGCACATGTGTTCCGTCACCTTTGCCATTCTTCATTGGTTAGAAGCAAGGCACATGCTTTCCCACACAGAGCAGCAGTGTAATACAAGGGTGAATACAAGAGACAAAGATCATGGCAGTCACCTTGAAGTCTGCTTTCCATAGTATAAACTCTTATGGATTTGTTAAATTTGTAGACCTTTCTTGTGCATCTGTCAAGAAGGAAGTAGAAAATGTGGTTTAGTTTAAGATTAAGACTACAGCTATCATAAAATATTTAAACATCATGCAGATAACTGTTCATACATTTCTGATAAATTTCTGTGATATAATGGAAAATAGAACCGATGTCAATGTCTCTTTATGAATAACATAAGATGGTTTTATTTTTTAAGCATGATTCAGGCAGAGAGAGGAGTAAATTTGCCCATTTATGTCAATTGGTCTATGGAGTTTTAGAAATACTTTTCAGGAAACATGATGAAAACCCTAAGTTATCACACTCAAACATAATCTGACTAGATTATTCTTGAAGTTACTAAGGTTTTATAGAAATTGACTCCACAGAGACTATTGCACATAGTGATTTCAGACAAAGACTTGTTAAAGAAAAATTGTGGTGGGCAAGAAAGACTTTATGCAAAACTCTTGCAACAGAACAAAGAGATTGAACTCAAATCCACTGAGACAGGAAGATTTTTAAACAGCAAAATGATCTAATAGCAAAGTACTAGAGGACATTAGAGGAAAGGTAGCTGTCCCTGTATTTAAGCTATCTGTGTTTGTCATTTGCTTATGGCCCCTACCGTCCTGCAGAGACTGGAAGAGAGGGACTTTGTCTTAATGCTTACATTTCAAAGGAATGGCCCCCAGATCTTTGAGAAAAACAGTTCTAGATCCCTAAAACTGGCAAAGAGCTAGGACATTTACATCTCAAAATGGGCAGAGAAAGAATTGTAAGTTTTTTTTAAGATTTATTTATTTATGCATACAATAGATGGGGTATAGGTCAGAAGTGTGGAGGTGGGGGTGAGAGGATTCACCAAAGGCAGAGTGGGGAGCAGAAATACACTGCTGAGGGAAGCAGTGGGTGAGACAGGAGAGGTCTGCTGCGCCATGTGGGTTAGCTCCCTGGCCAGCTTCATTGGCTGCAGATAGCTTGATAGTGCTGAGACTTAATCCCTTTTTCACTAGGGAGGGCTAAATACAAGTTTTCTAAAGTAAATGCTCAAAGGAAAGGAAGGTCAGGGATCCATACTTAGAACAATGTCTAAGTTAAGTAAAACAGAGAACAGTAGACTGTCCTGGTCAGAATTTCTGTTTTTTTGGTATGATAACTATACACTCAATTGAAATTGCTTTAGTCTTTAAATGGAAATTTAAGATTAGTAGTGTTTTCCTTTAAAACAACTCTGTAGAACTTAGGCTTGGAGCTGCTGCATTATACACCATTACTGCAAATAGAGAGCACTGTGTGTTTCTACTTGCCACTTTTAATTTACTAAATCATTCACTTTTTATGAAAGGGAAAAATATCTATGCATATATATTTGAAGGGCTTATTTTAACACATATGCAGCCTGTAAAAATGTTTCCACTAGAGTCTCAAGGTTTTTGCTGAATTGACTGAATTTTGTACATGGTAGTAAAGCTAACTATTCTTTTGCTTACACTGCTGTAAATTTTGCTTATTGTTATGTATAATGTATGAAGAAGCACAAATGTACAATGTATCTTTTGTGGAAAATATTACAAACTAAATCAAAAGTATTTCCAGTATAAATAATAAAATAGAAAAGACAATTTACAATAAAGCCAGAAAAGCTTGTACACACAAATAAAACTTCCAGAACTACTTCTAAAAACAAATCATTTAAGGCAGGTAGGTTATGGCACAAGACTTGGTTATTGTTAAAAATCATCAGAGATCATTTTCAATAGATACATGCAAATTAATGTCTAATTTTAATTTTAAATGCTGATGAAAGTTATTCCATTATTGAGGTTTATTGACACTAACTTAAAGTATTATCCACAATGGAACAGATATTTCTAAAACCTAATAAATACTAAGTACTCAAACTGCTAGTAGAGAGAGCTATTCAAAGATTTCTCTAAGTGTGTGCCTTGTTAGACATTTCATAAGGTCAATATGATGTTAACTTCAGCATCTGTGAAAAATTACAAAGAACAAATGGCTCTGAATTGGATAGATTTTAAATATAACTTCCTTCTATCTAATATTGAAGTAAACTTGAGATATTAAAAAATTATGAACCCATAGACTCATTCTCAGTTTAATAACATTGTTGGCTATATGAAGTTAACTTGTATGAGATAGTCAAGAAAAAACCCAAACAGTATTGTTGTCATTTGCTAAATGATAGATGGTGTCCAGAATTTTTCTTGATTAGCATTGATTAGAAATATTGAAAATATGCTTTATGGTATTTCAGAAAGTGCTTTGCTCATCAATCTAAATGGTGCTCTTTCTAACTAAAGGTAAATAGACCAGTTGTCCATGAGAAGAACATCCAAGTTAAAATTTTATGAAACAGGCCATTCTCAAGCTAATGCTTTTGATGTATTGTGCTGTACTAAGAAAATGAAAGGAGTATATGTATACATTTATATGAATATATTTTTAAATTTCCACATTTTAAAATATTGCATGATTACTCGCTTGAATACATGTCTCTACATTTGAATAGGATTACTGGTTTTCATTGCATTTTTGTTTTATGACTGCTGAATATTTGAGTCTTCAGTACCGGTGACCTCAAGTTTTCTTATATATTCTTACATCTTCTATATTTAAATACCTTAATTTTAGCCTAAATTCCACTTTTTAAAATATATATATGCATTGTCTAAATAATCTCTGATAATGTTATGTATAAAGGGATTCTCATTACATATATGTTAAGTCTATAATTTTAGTATTAATTATATTTTGACATTTTGTGTGAATTTTTTGTTGAATAATTTGTTAGCTATAAGGTATTGCAGGTCTAAAGTGCTGCCGTTATCAACTTTTGACTGGTTAAGATTTGTGGAATTGATTTAGTTGTATTTAACACTTTTCAAGTGAATCCTGGCCTCCCAGCACATTTCCCTTCAGTTTTTTACTAGTGTTTGCTTCTGGGGCTTTAATAATTGAGAGGTAATTGAGGTAGTATTCAGAGGAGAATTTTTTGCTGACAGACATGAACTATAATCATTGTATTAGTACTCTTCCAATCTTTTCACCAATATAGAAAAGAACCATATTATTTATTTATTTAGGTGATATTTCTGATCTTCTTAGGTTATATAAATTATTTAAGGCACACTGTAGAGACAATATAGGTGTTGTTGCTAGTCAGAACTCTAGGATTTTATGCATGTGTCTGATATGCTTTATATATTTAGCAGCAAAGACAGAACATTTTACACCATGCAAAAAATAAATACATATTGAATATTTAATGAATAACCTGCATGTATACTGGATAGCATTTTGACTTTACTAATGTTTGAAGATAAACATAATTTTCAATCAGACTCAAATCCCAAGGACTACGGAAGTTAGAAATGTTTTTAATGATTTAAAAAAAAAGAAGCATTGTCAGTGAATTTAGTTACCATGTTGCTTTGTGGCACTTTTACTTATGAGTACTATGAGTATTTCTTCTTGATCTGTCATTACTATTCTCTCTCGAATATCAGATAAGAAGCTTAATCCTTCTCCACAGTATAATACACACAGTTAACTATCATTCATCTCGCCAATATCTTGGTCTCTCTCAGCTTCTCAAATTAGTTCCATAGTGAATCATTGTTTAATTTCCTTCTTGGGGAGGGGTTCAGATTTTCTCCTTCAGTTATGTTGAGGAATTTAACATCTGTCCCTCCATTCCCTTATTTCATGGCAAAATCATTGGGATTATAAATAACAACTTTTTATTGATATTAGTAGATAAACAACTATAATATCCACCATTTAAATAAAATTTAAAAGATACTATGCAGGAATTATAAAAAAGGACAATAATGTTTTTTCACATGATATAGTATATTAATCTGAATAAATAAATGCTTATATTACATAAAATTTATTACATAAAATATATATTTGATGAATATGCCCATTTAAGTAATAGGCCGTTATATTAATTTACTCCGATTGCCATAACAAAGAACCATAAACTGAGTGGCTGGAACAACAGAAATAATTTTCTCCAGATTATGGAGGTTGTCATTTTGTTATCAGGGTGTCAGCATGGTTGGGTTCTGGTGAAGATCCAATTCCTGGTTTGTAGATAGCTAACTTCTTACTGTGCCCTCAAATGGCAGAGAGAGGAAGAGAGAAAGAAATCTTTCTGGTCCTTTTCTTATAAAGTCACCATCCTTTTGGATTAGAGCTCCACCCTTATGATCTCATTTAATATAATTGCCCCCCACCCCCGTCCTTAGATTGTATCATATGAGGCTTAGGACTTCAACATATTAATTTTGTGATTAGATTAGGCACAATACAGTCTGTAATAGTACTTATGTAGTAGTTGCTACCTAAATAGTAATGTATCAATCCTTCCTGAATATTTACTTCATATATATTTATATTTACTGTTAATGTATTTTATTCTCTACTTTGAAAATTTTAAATACTTGTAACTGTTTCCTCTGAAAATGGCTGAATACCGGAGGAGTTAGTTTCATAAAAAAAAAATTACATAACTAAAATCTATAATAGCAAAATAAAAAAACTGATTTGAATTAGTTTTAAAACTTTGATATTAAACTTGTTTGATATATACTTCATTTTAATTAAATTAATATTTTGAATTTATAGATAAAATGAGGCCATAGCATTTCAAAATTTTAAAATATATCAGATTTCTTGCATGTATTTACTTCCTCAGAAGTATGTTAACTTAGACTGTGAGAAGTGCCTGAGGAAAGAAGAATGTCCGGCAATGAAAGGAGGTAGTCACTTGTGGCTCAATCAACAACAAACATCTGCTAAGCCAAAATGTGCCCTTCAGTTGCAAAAAGAGCTTTTTTTCAGATATTACCTGGATGAGACCAATTCTCTCCAACATTGTCAGCAGACAATATCTATAAAGTGATTAATAAAAAAATAATATTCATATTTAGGACAATTATAATCATGAAGATTAATTCAAAGCTTCTCATAAAATCATAAAGATTGATTCAAAGCTTCTCAATTTCTGTAAATCTCCAAGTGTGTTATTTTACTAAGGCAAGTACACTTTTATGAAGAAATCATGTAACATTCAAGTTAAGAATGAAAAATTTTAAAATTAGCACAATTATCTTGTAGAAAGTTTTCTGTATAGAGATTATTCGGACAGCACTGAATCACCCAGAAGAAACACATCTGTCTTTTGAATTTTCTCCCAAAAAAAAAAAGAGCTGCAAGTATTATTTTATCAGTAATCCTAATCTTGTAGAGTTTTCTTTTTTCTAAATGTTTTTAGAATACCCAAGTGAGAGGTTTTTTTTTAAATAGATTTTTTTTTTTAAGATTTTATTTTATTTCTACATACAAGCTGGGGTACAGGCCAGAGGCGTGGGGCGGTGAGAGGGTTCACCAGAGACAAAGTGGGGAGCAGAACAGGCAGATCAGAGGTACACTGCTGAGGGGAGCAGCGGGTGAGGCAGGAGAGGTCTGCCGCACCATGTGGGATTCTCCCCGGCCGGGCATTGAACTCGCGTTGCAGCTTCTGAAGGCTCCACAGCGCAGCGCTCAACTGCTGCGCCACGGGGGAGGCCCACCAAGTGAGATTTTTTAAAAGTGCTTTTCTTTTTTTTTAAATTTCCTTCCTTCCTTCCTTCCTTCTTTCCTTCCTTCCTTCCTCCCTCCCTCCCTGCCTCCCTCCCTTCCTTCCTTCCTTTTTTCATACAAGCTGGGGTGCAGGCCAGAGGTGTGAGGCGGTGAGAAGGTTCACCACAGACATTGTGGGGAGCAGAACAGACAGATTGACCGAAATACACTGCTGAGGTTAGCAGCGGGCAAGGCAGGAAAGGTCTGCCCCACTATGTGGGAGTCTCCCTCGTTGGGCATCGAACTCGCGCCACCACAACCGCTGACAGCTCCACAGCACTGGCTTAACCCATTGGGCCACCAGGGAGGCCCCTAAGGTGCTTTTCTTATTGTAAATGTCTATACTCATGTTAGCATTCCCTTTCTTTATCTTCACCCCCTTTTTTTTAAAGCAATATTAATATTTGCTGTGCTAATTGCTCCAAAATGGGAACCTATCTTGTAATCAATCTTTTAATTTAGATTATTTCAGTCTTTCTTGCAAAGAAAGAGGCAATAATTATTGTGGAGATTCTTTTAATATCCCAATAATAGGATATGTCTATACATTTTTTTTTTATACCGGGAAGTTTTTGAATTTAATTAAAATATCTTAGCAAATGTGCAGTAAAGAACCAGCCACAATTAAGTAAAGGAAGAAATAGCAATCTCAAAAATTAGAGATTCGTTAATTTATTAGTCAGTGTAGTTGAAGATATGTTTATTTTTATGACTTATAGGTAATATAATTAATTGAGTGATTGCATTTTTTAAAAGATTTTTATTTTTATTTATGCGTACAAGAACTAGGGTGTAGGCCAGAGGTATACGGGTTGAGAGGATTCACCAGAGACAGAGTGGAGAGCAGAACAGGCAGATCTGAAATACACTGCTAAGGTGAGCAGTGGGCAAGACAGGATAGATCTGCTGCCCCATGTGGATTAGCTCCCTGGCCAGGGATCAGACTCATTCTTCAGTGGCTGCCAATAGCTTGACAGTGCTGACTTTAACCCCCATGCCACCAGGAGGCCCAGAGTGATTATATTTTAGACCAGTATTTTTTGTGTCATTTTTGGAGAACATAATATTAAATTTATCCTGCCAAATAAATAAACGAGTAACATTTGAGAAAAATCCAAAGCATATAAAATAGTTGTGAGATTTGCATGAATATAATACAGTATTCATATGAACCTGAGTTAAGTAGAACATTTGATTTGGGAGACTGTATTTAAATTCATAGACTTTTCTAAGGATTAGTTCTATATGTAATAATAAACACAGTGTTCTAAGGAATTACTTACTTCTTCCATGATTTTCTTTTATCTCCCATGTCAGTTTTACCTACTATCATCACCCCATGTGTAATATATAAATATTATAGAATCATATTTAAGAGCATTTTAGAATAAATGGTTAACATGAAAAAGATGAGAAAAGAACTTGAGCTGGTAAGAAAAGCATTCTGTAAGACACACAGGGGTTTTTAAAGTGCCCCACTTAAAAAAAAAAAAAAAAGTGTTCACTCCTTAGCCCTTACTTACCTCCAGAACCTTCAGCAGACGTTATCATACGAAGATGTTCTGCCTTGATTCACATCTGAGTTTCTCCCTGAGAGTAGAACAAGTGGGGAAAAGAAAGACTGTGGGACCTTTGAGAACTCACTAATGACTAGACACCCTTTTTTAATTTACTGAGCATTTGATATATGGACCACTTACATTAATACTACCCCCTGTGCTTTTTGGAAATGTAGTATCCGGGTAACACATAAACTTTTTAAAATAAACCTTAATATAAGACAAGTCTTATGCATAATGAACACTGTGATTTCTACTATGGGATCTACAAGTTTATTTCAAAACATAACTCCATATTAAGGCAAAATTCAGAAAACGGGAATAGCTTAGCATGTAAAAGAGAGTACTATCAATCGTAGGACATATTTTGTTCAATGCAATATCAGCACGGGTCACATATATCTATATCTAGTGGGGTTTGAGAACCTGAGAATGATTTTTCACATTTCATTTCTCTGTCAAGGTGACCTTGGAAGCAAATGTTAAGATAAGTTACTATCAGCTGGAATCACAGAATAAGAATAGTTAGCTAAACATGTTGCTGACATGATAGACTCATAGTGTGAGTGAGAAATAAACTTGTGTAGTGCTAAAACATGAGATTTTTTAAGATTGTTAGCTACTGTAGACTCCTGAGATATATAGTGGGCTATTTTTTTTCTTTTTATTAACCCTGTTGCACTATCAGTAGGATTCAGATATGTTATCTTAGCTGTCAAAATACCCTTCTTTACTTGTAACCTGTGTGCTCTTACCTTCAGGGGGATGCTAGGGCTTCTGAGGTGTTAATCTTTGAGCATTTTTCTTCCATGCGGATTTCTGTTTCCCAATTTTGTTAGTTTGTTTTTATTCTCATCCTGTCTTTTCTGATTTACATCTTAACATTTTCCCTCTGATTACTCAACATGGGAATGGCAAATAACTCTGCAATGCAGATGATGTTAGAATCTTTTTGCTATGCATTTTTTTTAACATATTGAATATTTACAATTGACTTTTTGGAATGAAATAACTATTACTTACCTGAATGTAATTTGAATGTTATTTGAATCATACTCCTGTACTGGAGATTTTTAATGAATATTTGTCTTCAGTATCTAATGTGTTCAGTTGTCATTTTTTTTTAATTGACTAGATTTTTCACAGCCCGATATTTTTTGATTACACTGGTCAACAGTGAGATCGTTACTGACTTAAAAAGTCCCTAATCTGTAGTATCTTGGTGTTCTGAACATGAATATAACCCTGAAAATGTTTTATTAGCTCTCATTTTGAAGATATTTCATATAATTCATTTTACATGTTTCACTGTGTAAATTTATCCAGTGGGACTGCAACTACATCCTAAATCAGCCTAGAATGATGTAATATTGCATCGCATTGCATAATATCATAATGCACACATCATCCAGAGTTGATTGCATCATTTTGTGATGCAATGCAATACTACTGCCCAGTGGCTGCTAAAGTAAGCTGACATCAGCAGTGTACTAGATAAAGTCCTGAGCATTGAAAATATTTCAGACTTTGTGCGAGACAGTTTAAGCTGCTGTTCCATAGAACTGTTATAATTTTATCCATTTAGGCACAATACAGAACAGTAATGCCTCGAAAGTGCGTTAATAGCATGGACAATTCCTGCTCTATTTGTGGGGAAGTGACATTTGCCAACCAGAAGAAAAGTATCACTTCTCAAGTGAAGAAGGCTTTTCATCTTCACTTCGGATGCAAGGTTGGTGACCAAGACAAGCCTTGGGTCCCGTGTAGATGCTGTGCTACATGTACAACACAGCTTTCACAGAGGTTAAATGGCAAAAGACCATCAATGCCGTCTGCAGTCCCCATGGTGTAGAGAGAGCCAAGCAACCACATAAAAGACTGTTACTTCTGCTTGGTTCCTCCTCTTTCCGGTGGAATAATGAAGCAAAAGAAGTCAAGAATAGTCTACCCAAACCTTCCGTCTGCACTGAGACCAGTTCCACATGGTGAGGGACTTCCTATTCCAGAACCTCCAGCAGAATATTCTCTTGGTTCATCTGATGAGGACAAGGGTGAGCCCACCTGTTCTTCTCCTGTTCCATCAGCATGCAGTGATCCAGATTTTCACTGTGGTGCATCATCAACCCTACAAAGACTAACACAGGGAGAACTAAATGACCTGGTTTGTGATTTGGACTTATCCAAGAAGAAGGCAGAATTGCTAGGATCAAGACTCCAACAATGGATTCTTCTAGATGATGTCGAAATTACTTTCTATAGAAAGTGCCACCAGCAGTTGGAGCCTTTCTTCAGAAAGGAAAGTACTCTGGTATTCTGTTCCGATATTGAGGGCCTCGTGATTGCCTTAGAAATCACTCATGACCCACAAGAATGGAGACTATTTCTAGACTCTTTGAAACTGAGTCTTAAGGCTGTGCTTTTGCACAATGGAAACTGTCTTCCATCTATTCTATTCCTGAACAGCTGTACAAGAGACAATTGAAGAAATCTAAGTAGTCTATGACTTGATTTTTTACAGGTATTAACCATATGCTTATACTGTTGGTATGCATTTTGTGATGTTAACATCAATTTATTGCAGATTACAAAAAAAAAAACCTTGAGCCAAAATTAGAATTCGACTGTCCCATTTGTGTTGAGCACATACAAATTGATAGGAAATGACTAATTTTATTTCAGTAAGATGACTTTTGTAAAAATTTGTTGCCCACTGTTATCTGTTGTCATATATTTGAGTAATTACAGATGTGTTATAATTTTTGAACACTTACACATTATTCTTACTTCCTCACGTTTCCAATTGTTTAATGTTATTTTATTTTATTTTATTTTAAACCATGGATTTTAGGACACATTATTTGATCCCTATAGGGCTCTTTCATTCCAGTATTTTTTTCCTTTTTATCTAGAAGCATGTAATTTATTATATATATATATATATATATATATATATATATATATATATATATATATATATATATATATATATATATATATACATATATATATTAAGTATTTGAAGTTCTCTTTCTGGAGAATAAATAATATTATTTCAGAGTACGCTGAGATTAGTAACTTTCTTATAGCATATGCACATACTTAGTCATAAAGAAACACTAGCTCTCATTTCTGTCTTCTAAACGCTCATATTATAGATAATAATAGTATCCAATATACAATGGGGAAGTTAATGTACAGTGGGAAACAATCATGGGATCAAGATATAGGTAAAATGATTCTGGCCAATTTAAGAAGCACCTGAGGAATAAAAGCGGTGGTGGAGTAGCAATGAGGTGGAGACCTCCAGTCACCTCTCAAAAAGTACACAGTTCATGAATATGGTCTGTTGCATATGAGAGGTATGATTACAATCATCCTCATATTAGATATGAAGGAAAACAGCAATCATACCTGTATGGAAATCTTCTGAGAGAGTGTTTTTACTAAAATTATTGACTAGCAAATCTCAGAAAAGAATCTGTAGTACAAATATTAAGTTTTAATTTAATACAAAAAGAACACAAAATTATATATATATCAATAATGTTTGCTTTATCAGTCAATGCAAAAATGACTAAGCAGACAAGGGGACAGCAATGTTAAAAAAATATATTTATCACTTCACTTCCCTGAATGTTATTTTGGGTTAAATGCAATTAGAATAATTGTTAAAACTTCTAAGGTTACTAAGGTTAGAAGGATAGGGGAGAGAGAAAGGAACAAAGAGGTATTAGGGATAGTGAGGGTAAAATAGATACCAGAAATCTTTCAGTCAAAGTTTAAAAGATTGAGGTTACTTAGTGTTGGCTAGGTATGTATGTAAAATTTAAAAAAAAAAATTATAATGATGTAGCAATATATACCTCTCTGTTATTTTTATTTTTACATTTCTCAGAGTTTTAGGTTTGTTTTTGTCTGACCATTGTTTCGTTCTCTATATTCTACGTGTGAGTGAAATCATTCTTTATGTGTGTTTCTTCTTCTTAATTATTTCTCTTAGCATAATCCCCTCCAGTTCCACTCACATTCTCACAAATGACAAGATCCCTCATTTTGTTTGTTTTCTCTAGCTGGGTAGTATTCTATTGGGTAGATGTAACACATCTTAATCTACTCATTGGTTTTGGGGCACTTAGATTGTTTTCATAACTTTGCTATTGTAAATAGTGTTGCAGAGAATATAGGAGTGTATACATCCCTTTGAATTAGTGTTTTCACAATCTTTGTGGAGATACCGTGGAATTTCTGGACCAAATGATAGATCTATTGTTATTGTTTTGACAAACCTCCGTTCTGTTTTTCATAGGGCTGAACCAGTCCAAATTCCCACTAACAGTTTATGAGGATTCCTTTTTCTCTACACCCTCACCAAAATGTATTGCTTCTGTATTTTTGTTTATGTTTCTTTGTGTGTTTGTTTTCTATGAGTAGTTCTCAAAGGTGTGAGGTAGTATCTCATTGTGGTTTTAATTTGCATTTCCCTGATGGTAAGTAATGATGAGCATTTTATCATGTGTCTGTTGGCCATCTGTATGTCTTTTATGTAGAAGTGTCTATTTAGCTCTTCTGCCCATTTTTGATTGGGTTTTTTGTTTTGTTGTTGTTGAGTTGTATGAATTTTTTTTGTAGTTTTTGAATATTAGCCCCTTGTCAGGTATATGATGTGCAAATATTTTCCAACACTCTATAGGGTATCTTTTCATTTTAATGATAATTTATCTCACTATACACAGTTTTTTTTTTGGGGGGGATGTAGTTCCATATTTTTACTTTTGCATTTGTTTTTCTTGCAATTGGGATCAATATCTTTTGACATGCATGAAACCAGTATCATGGAATGTTTTGCATGGATTTTTCTCTACTTAATGGTTTCAGGTCTTACATCTAATTCTTCATTATGTGTTAATTTTTGAGATGTTTTCTTCTGTTTCATTGTTTTTATGTCTATTCTAATTATAGTACTATACTGTTTTGATTGCCATAACTTTGTAAAGTATTTAAAATCAGGGATTGTGAAGTATTCAACACTGAATTCACAGATAACTTTGGGCAATATGGGACATTTTAACAATACTAAGTCTTCTAATTCCTGAACATGTATATCTTCCTCTTTTTGAGTGTGATTCTTATTTAATTTATTTTTATCATTTTTTATAAGTTTCAGTATACAAGTCTTTCATGTGCTTACCTATTTTTAATATATATTTGTACAGTTGAGTATCTGTTATTTGGTGAAATGCAAAATCTGCACCAGTAGTAAAAATCATTTATACTCTATATTATCTTTGAGAAACCTTAGGGGTGCAATGTATTCAAAACATTTCTAAAGTATTTCAGAATAACTGGTAGAAGTGATCACATTTTTGAACAGCACATGAAGTATTTAATTTCCCTTTATGGATACTGTAGCAAAATATATGTCTTTATACATTGAATGGCATATCACAATGATTACTTTCTCTTTCCATTAGCTTTCCTCTTAATCTAATATTTATTAACAAGTTAAAATATCAACATTACAGAATTCTACTTTAAGATTCTTTTTGAACTCTCTACTAAAATATGAGTGATCGAGCATATTATTTGAAGTATATGGCCAACTATATATAATCCCTTTACTCCTGTTACAGTTTCACCCTAAATCTCAGTTTTATGTCACTTGATATCCATGATATATCCATGATATGCTGTAAATAGAGTGATTTTAAATCATAAAATTTGATATGGGGGAGAATAGTTAAGATGGGACATATAATATGCCATCTATCATTGTTAGGTCTTAAAATTTAGGTCATTTTCCAAAGTGGTAGATGAGACAGTTTAGGCTTTTCTGAAATTAAAGAAAGGAAGTTTTGAAAAGTGAAACTCTGGTTGTAAGAATTAGTGACACACAGTTCATGTGTTAAAATAAAGTGATAGTTCTCACTTTTAAATCAACCTGATGATTATTACCCCACTTGATGATAGAGTCCATACTCATGATAGTTTAGTTTGTTGTGTTTATATTTTGCTTTATTTGCTTTGTATTTTGCCTTTAAGTTAGTGTTAGCATCTTCTCATTGTAGAAAGTGACTGCAGTGCTCATCGTCATTTTGAAGCACTGGGCGAATATAAAGAACAGTGATCTTGAATGGCAGCTGCTGCTAATAGACAATTTTATATGGACAGGTAAGGCAGCCCTTGGGAACTACCATAGATAATGGGAAAGAGGTGAACTTTGAATGTGCCAGTTTTTATCAGGATGGTAGGAATGCTATTAATTATAATTTGATTAAAAAAAACAGAATGAAAATTGCCCCCCATCACCATAAAAGGATTCCAGTTTATCCTTATTTTTACAAACACTTGTTAGCTCTTGTTTTTTGGATAATAGCAATCCTAACGCATGTGATGTGGTATATCATTATTGTTTTCCATTTCTCTGATTCATGAAGTTGAGTACCTTTCCACATACATTTTGGCTATTTAAATATTTTCTTGTAGCAATGTCTAAGTCTGTATTCCATTTTTAAATTTTATCACTTGTGTTTGTTTTGTTGTTGAGTTGTAGGAATTCCTTATTTATTTTGAAAATTAAGTTGATTCCATAGGTTTCCTTTCAGATAGCTATAAAGTTACAGCTATATAAGATGAATGAGTTCTAGGGAAAAGAAAGTAAATTTTCTTTTCTAGGTTGTTAAAAGGGGAAACAGGTGAGAATTGAAAAATGTATCAATATTCTCTTAATTATTCAATACATTTTATGCTTACAAGGTATGGGCAAATTAAATTAAAAGGTCTATGACAAAATCAAAACTATATATTTATGTAGTATTTAGAATCACAAAAAAGTTATTTAAGTCTTACTTATTAATGAAATCTAATTTATGATATCAAATATCCCCAAAAAAGATTCTCTGGAGGTTAAAAAGGAGAAATATGGCTGGTGAAATGCAAATATTATATATATATATATATATATATATATATATATATACACACACACACACACACACACACACATATATAGTTTCTATATCTTATCGTAATATGTTTGTTTAAATGATACATTTATAATAAGAGGGGATGCATGATTTTTAAACAGTGATTATGACATTACAACATATTGTGGCTTAAAGGTTTTGTGCATTCAAGTTCATGGTTTCTTGAATTGTTCCATTTTGTTTCTTACTTGATAGTGATACAAAGTTGTATATATAATTTTAATATATTTAAATATACTTTTCTTATTTTTTAAAGTTTTATTTATTTATGCATACAAGTAGTATAGACCAGAGGTGTGGGGTGGTGAGAGGATTCACCAAAGACAGAGTGGGAAGCAGAACAGGCAGATTGACAGAAGTACACTGATGAGGGGAGCTGTGGGCGAGGCAGGAGAAGTCTGCTGCGTCATGTGGGAAGCTCCCTGGCCTGGTACCAAACTTGTACTGCAGTGGTTCTGGATAGCTTCATAGAGCTGCGCTTAAGACCTTGAGCCACCAGGGAGGCCCTAAATATACTTTTCTTGAACCATCAAATTTCATTTTGCTTTTAGAGAATGGGAAAAGTACAGAGGTAAAAACAGAGTTCTTAGTTTGATACAAAATGTGAAATATTTTGACAAGAAATCAAGAATGATGCAGCCAGAGGTTTAATAGGTCTGAAAATCATATTATATAAGACACAACCAAATGAATTGAAAGTGCCTGGTAATAAAGTAGAAACTACTAGCAGACTATAGCAGCTAAACTCATATATATTAAGATGTAATATTTTGCCTGAACGTAGGCAACAACTTAAAGTCATCTTAATGTGCCTAAGTAGTAAACATAAAATATTGAAAGTTAAAATTAAGAACATAATTAAATGAATAAAATTAAGATTTTTAATTAATAGGATGTGAATCACATATAATTTCACAGCTCATTGGTAAAGAAAACACTAAAATTATATTTTCTCCATCTTCTTAGTTACCTGATTTCAAATGTTTTCTGTAAGTGGTTGGGCTTCATTTCTTTAATTCTGCTAAAAATCATGGTATAATCACCATCTATTGTCTTTAAAGCAGTTGGAATTTATAGATGTTTTTGAATAAATGGCCAATTTTGTGGCAGTGGATGGAGAACTCTGCCATCTGATGAAGAATCCTCTGAACTCTTTAGGGATGGGAAAAGAAAAGCACCAAAGATACATTATCCTAGAGATCCACTCCTTTTTCCTCCCTGCCAAAGCAAAATGTGTCACAGTTCTCCAAAAGTTTTACAAGAATCTTAATTTATAATATATCTTCTTTCATACCCCATCAGACAGTTATACAATGATTCGATTTAATTTTCTAGAACCTTAGTGATAATTATATTTAAAACAGTAGGAGTTGGGGCTAGTTCCTACCCCTCTCAGGGAAAATACCTGTATGTGTCTCTAGAAATCTTCCTTAACCCATCCCCATAGTCATTACACAGTGATTCTTTGTGGGATTGAATGTGAAATTCTTGTCAGAAATGAACTGGAACCTACTGCCTGTTCAGGATGACAGTGAATACTAGTTGCTATAATGGGGCAGACCTGAGACGGACAGCCAGATTAACAAGAGCTAATTCAGGGAAGTGTTAACAACAGCTAGGGTACCATTTGGTCACCTAATTGTTCCTTGAACTTATTATCCAGTAGACTTGTGCTATCTCATTCCAAATTGCATGAAGTAATCAACAGGCACTAATGCCAAAAAATGCACAAAACACATTTATTGCCCAGTAGATCATAATATTTTAGACATTTCCCAAGTAATTTATTTTAATCCCATAACCAACAACCAACAAAATACCTACATTCTTTTTCCAGAATCCCCTGTCTTTGCAGCATTACATCCTCACTGCTAAAAATATCAAAAACCATGAAAATCTTTGATTATATTGCACTGGAAAGCACACAAGATAATTTGCCACAGTTTTATCAGTATTGACTGATCATGCAAGACATGGGTCAAAGAACTTTATTGCTTATGGTGCAGCAAGCAACTTGAGCATCAGGCTGATTCTTCAGCTCCCTTTGCCACAAAGGCCCATGGGAGTAATGCAGAGGAGTCCAAGTGGGCATCTGGAAATGAAACAGTTTCCATTGCATAAAATAGGTTTTTAGTTAAGGAAATGCCGTTTTTTTTAAATGAAATAAATGAAGCATGCCTGTTCCAGAGGGAGATACTCTATCTTCCTAGATTGATTGTTAACAAACATTGAAAATATAGTCTAGGGCGTCCCTGGTGGCGCAATGGGTTAAGCACAGCGCTGTGGAGTTGTTGGTGGCTGCAACACCAGTTTGATGCCAGCCGGGAGATTCCCACATGCCACAGACCTCTCCTGCCTCTCCCGCTGCTCCCCATCAGCAGTGTATTTTGGTTGATTTGCCTGTTCTGCTCCCCGCTCTGTCTCTGGTGAGCCCTCTCACCGCCTGCACCTCTGGCCTGCACCCCAGCTTGTATACAAAAAAAAAAAAAAAATACATCTTTAAAAAAAAGAAAATATAGGTTAGACCAAAATCAGTCAGTTGGTTTGCAAAGTGTTTGGAAACCTCAAATACTCATAAAGATTTGTCTTCCCACATTGACTTTATATTCACTCTCCTTCTCTCCCTTCCTCCCTTCTCCCTCCCTCTCTGCCTTCTTTCTGTCATTCTTCCCTCCCTCCCTCCCTCCCTCTCTCTCTCTTTTTCTCTCCCTCCCTCCCTCCTTCTCTCTCTCCTTTCCTTCCTTCCATCCTTTTCCTGTAATTGACTTCAACATACATCACGAAGACAATGTAAAACAATATTACAGAAATGTTTTCAGGTATAATACAAATTAAATAATCACAATTTTTATGATGGAATCTTTTTCAGATTTTATTTTCATTTGTCATATGTGTTTCTATTTGTGTATACATATGTAGGAACACAAAACATTTTAAGTTAGAGGGTTTTTAAATAAAATTTACTTTATATAAACATTTATATGAATCATCAGATTCTCAGACCATTCCTGTAAAAATTATATTCAGTAGGTCTAAAATTGTATCACAGGATTTTATATTCTTGCAGCAAGACCAATGTTTAAATTTTAAATGAAGTAATTCTGAAGGATAAAAGCTTTGAGTCTTTATATATGTAAAAGGAACAGACATATCCTCTTTGAGTAAATTTTGACAATTGAAAAACAACTTTAAATTCAGACTTCCCTTTGTGTGCACTAAGGAGGTAAACACATTTTTTGCTTTGTTTCTAACTACTGTTTTCTTTAAATTTATCAACAAAGGACAAATTGCAGGGTTTTTTTTTTTTGGTACCATATGGGTGTGATTTAATGTGGCAACTTTATGAAAATTAATTTGGTGCCACACAAAAACACATCTGTAACACTCAATAAATGAGAAAACAAGTAAGACAAAACAAATATGCTAATAAAATTTTCATTTATCTCTTAAAATTTTATGTTACACTGAAAGAAAAAAAATAAGCTCTGGGAGCACTAAATGCATGAATATTATATTAAAAAAATGAAAGTAAGGGATTGAGAAATGCAAACGTATTTAGATAGTTACCTAATATTTCAGTGAGTTTTTTTTGTATCATTTGATTTAATCATCTTGATTTGAAACATAAATTTATCTTTCTTTTTTTTATGTTTTTGAATCCCTTCAATTCATCGGTCAGTCTATAAGCCCCAGCACTGTACTAACTGTTTATCCTGGCTCTTTTTTTTTAATGATTGAGCAGTTGTCTATTGTGTGTGTGTGTGTGTGTGTGTGTGTGTGTGT